>PVIY010031595.1:0-29764 GCA_004026745.1 Myrmecophaga tridactyla | reverse complement strand
ATATATGCTCATTCTGCTCTACATATATAATCAGTAATTCACAATATCACATAGTTGCATATTCATCATCATGATCATTTCTTAGAACATTTGCATCAATTCAGAAAAAGAAATAAAAAGACAACAGAAAAATAAAACAAAAACAGAAAAAGAAAAAAAGAATTTTACATACCATACACCTTACCCCTCCCTTTCATTGATCACTAGCATTTCAAACTAAATTTATTTTAACATTTGTTCCCCCTATTATTTATTTTTATTCCATATGTTCTACTCGTCTGTTAACAAGGTAGATAAAAGGAGCATCAGACACAAGGTTTTCACAATCACACAGTCACACTGTGAAAACTATATCATTATACAATCATAATCAAGAAACATGGCTACCGGAACACAGCTCTCCATTTTCAGGTAGTTCCCTCCAGCCTCTCCATTACATTTTGGATAACAAAGTGATATCTATTTAATGCGTAAGAATAACCTCCAGGATGGCCTCTCGACTCTGTTTGGAGTCTCTCAGCCATTGACACTTTGTCTCATTTCACTCTTCCCCCTTTTGGTCGAGAAGGTTTTCTCAATCCTTGGGTGCTGAGTCTCAGCTCATTCTAGGGTTTTTCTCAATCCCTTGATGCTGAGTCTCAACTCATTCTAGGATTTCTATCCCACGTTGTCAGGAAGGTCCACACCCCTGGGAGTCATGTTCCATATAGACAGGGGGAGGGTAGTGAGTCTGCTTGTTGTGTTGGCTGGAGAGAGAGGCCACATCTGAGCAACGAAAGAGTCTCTCTTGGGGGTGACTCTTAGGCCTAATTTTAAGTAGGTTTGATCTATCCTTTGTGGAGTTAAGTTTTGTATGAACAACCCCCAAGACTGGGGGCTCAGCCTATAGCTTTGGTTGTCCACACTGCTTGTGAGGATATTGAGAATTCAACTTGGGGAAGTTGAGTTTTCCCCTGTTCTCACCATTCCCCAAAGGAGACTTTGCAAATACTTTTCCACTCATTGATCAAATCACTCTGGGATTCACTGGGACATCACTCTGGACAAACCTGGAGGCATTTTTAATCAGATATTAAGTCCCCATGAATATAATGGATTGCCTCATCTCCCCATTCTACTCCATCAGTCCATTTACCTGTTTGTGTGCCCACCCAAGTCTCTCTCCCTCCCTTTCTCTTAATTATTATGACCTGGTAGTATGTATTCACATCTGGCAGGGCAAACCTACATTTTTTACTCTTCTTTTGCAGTATTTTAGGTTAAATTTATTGAACTCCTCAAAATTCCCAACTGATATTTCTATTGTCATTGCAGAGACTCTATAAATGATTTCTGGAAAGTTTAGCATCTTTACATTAGTAAAATATTCTGTCCAAGGAAATGGACTGACCCTCCATTTGATCAGATCATCTTCTAAGTCTTTCATTCATGTTTGAAGGGTTTTTACCCGTAGAAGTCTCTGGAGTTCTTTTTTTGTTTTGAAATAGCTTCAACCTTACAGAAAAGTTGTAAAAATTATACATATTCTTGCAAAAACCCATCCAGAGAACTCCAACATACCCCCATGCCCCAGATACCCAGATCTACCAGCTTAACATTTTGCCACCTTTGCCATTCTGTCTCTGTCCCTCTCTATCCGTCATCTATCTATCTATCTGTCTGTCTGTCTGTCTATCTATCAATCGACCTCCATCCATGTAGATTTCCTACAAACAGAGTTATCATCTATATAACCAGTGGGTCCTCCTTGAAGCCAGTAGTCCGGTTGCTGATGGAGTGGGGTTGGGTTGTCTCCTAACAGTTGAGGTCATAGGGTTTTGCCAAAGCTGAGAACAAAGCACAGGCCTGGGCTCTGCCCTGAGCTGCAGTAAGGACCTGTCTGTCCCATTTGACCTTGACTTTTCCTCCTCCCCCCAGCCAGGTCCCCCACCAGACCCGACCTTCCACCAAAGCTTGGAGACAGATGTGAGTGCTTCTTGGCCCAACCCCTGCTGAGCGTTGGGGAGAGGGTGTTCTGGGTTTGGGGTAGGGGCTAGGGAACAAGCTACATCCGGGCCCTAAAGAACCCCCACTCTCCTTTCTCCAGACTCTGTTGACCAAGCTGTGCGGGCAGGACCGGCTTCTGAGGAGGCTGCAGGAGGAGATAGACCAGAGGCAAGAGGAGAAGGTACCGGGTCCCCAGGGCAGGGCAGGGGCTCCTGGCCTCTGTGACCCTGGCATCCTGGACAGC
This sequence comes from Myrmecophaga tridactyla, assembly GCA_004026745.1. Taxonomy (NCBI): domain Eukaryota; kingdom Metazoa; phylum Chordata; class Mammalia; order Pilosa; family Myrmecophagidae; genus Myrmecophaga; species Myrmecophaga tridactyla. The sequence goes on along the minus strand of PVIY010031595.1, from coordinate 27,534 downwards.
GGGTTGATGACCCAAGCACCTTTTCTCTCTCGGAGGAGGCTGGGTGTGGCTTCCAAAGAAGTCTTCACCCACGTCCTCTCTGTGCAGGAGCAGCTCGAAGCAGCTCTAGAGCTGACCCGGCAGCAGCTGGGCCAAGTAACCAGGGAGGCGGCGGCCCCTGGGAGGGCCTGGGGACGCCAGCGCCTCCTGCAGGACCGACTGGTCAGTGTGAGGGCCACCCTGTGTCATCTGGCCCAGGTGAGCGGCCAGGAAGGGGCACATCCTTTCTGAAGGGGGCCTGCCCCCCAAAGGCTCCTGGGAAGGTAGTTCTCGAGAATTCCCTGCACCCCAAATTTTAAACCTGTAATCTTGACCGTCCTGGATGGTTAAGGTGGTGACTTCTTTTTTTAGAGGGTGATTTTTTTTTTTTTGTATAAATAGGCCTTTTTATTACTAATTTATGAAAAAAAAAAGAAAAATCTGCCCAGTTTTAATTAGGCAATGGAAAACATAAGCATGGCATTAAGATGAGAGATTTTTAAATGCAGTTTAGGCTTCTTTTGTGATTTCGTATAATTTGTACCAGACTGTGTGATCATCATAGATAGTATAACTTGTCATATTAAAGTTAAATCAAAATGAAAAAATGGGAAACTCACGGCTGATTTCTTACTTACAGGATGAAGACCCATAGTTGAAAAATAGGCCTAATAAAGATGGTTATTTAAAAAATTCCTTGATAAGTTAATGCTTATGATATCATAGCATGATAGGTGTGGTTTCTAAATCTCCAGTTTTCTCTTGTTGCATTATCCATCCTATCTCGACTGGGCAGAGACTAGGGGATATTGGAAAATGCAAAATGCATTTACTAAAAAAAGTTTTCTTTTTTTCTTTTTTAATGGTAGGGCTGAATATGAGGATGCTGAGTTTCGATCAGAAACTTGACTTGCATCCCTTGCTTTGTTCTATTACCTTCTTTTTTTTCCCCCTGTGAACATGCCAATGTCCTGAGGTTATTCTTTTTTTTTTTTTTTTTAACTTTTTAATTGTATAATATAACATATATACAAAGCAAAGAAAGAAAAAAGCAATAGCTTTCAAAGCACTCTTCAACAAGTAGTTACACGACAGATCCCAGAGTTTGTCATGGGCTATCATACCATCCTAAGAGGGTGATATGGGCTTCCTGGCTTTGAATCTCATCTCCCACTCACAGTGGATGTGTGACCTTAGAAAGGTTGCTTAACCCTTCTGGGATTTAGATACTTCCTGTATAAATTGGAGACAATGAAAAAAAAATGGCATTTTCTTCATAGGATCACTGGGAGGATTACAGGAATATATGTCAATAAACTAATGAATATGTAATGCTTAGAAACTTAGCTGATACGTGGTAAGCGATATTTATGTGTTAGCTATAATGATTATCTGTGAGATGGGGACGATAATAGTACGTAAATGAGTGCTTAACCTATGGTAAGAGCTTAGTAAGCATTAGATGATATTATTATTTTCAGTTATTGGTGAGGAGGTCTTTGCTCCCCAGAATCCATGAGATCAGTGGGCTCTGCCACCCTAGGGGAGTGGAGAGGTTATGCAGACAATTCAGGGAATGCTGGCTTGTCTACACCTCCAGCTCTTTGGAATTGCAGGTTCCCTAAAGATTCTGGGCTTCCAGGTAGTCAGAGCACAAAGGCCCATGGGAAATGTAGTCCCTATTCCCCGAGGGGTCCAGGAACCCGGCCATCCTTCCTCCTCCAGCTGGGAACGATGGGGTGGGGAGGGAGAGCAGGTGGGTGGAGATGCTAACCGCTTTCTCCCCCTTTCTGGGCCCCAAGGAGCGGGAGCGGATCTGGGACATATACAGCGTCTTGGAGCAGGAGCTGGGCACCCTGCGAGAGACCCTCGAGTACCTGCTGCACCTCGGGTCCCCCCAGGTACATCCCGGCCCCGCCCTCTCCTCCAAGCCCCGCCCTAAAATCTCTTCCAGAATTTAATCCCCTCCCACCGGACAGAGAAGCCCTTCCTACTTCCCCCAAGCTGTTCCCTCTCCTTGTCCTTTCATTCTAAGCCCCTTATTAGAGTTAAAAGACCCTGCCCTGCATATTCCAACCCACCTTCAGATCCTGAGCCGCTCCCACTCTCTGATTCTAGATCTCTCCTGTTAGGTTCAAAACCAACCCTCACCCCCACCCCCCGCAGCCCCGCTCCTTCCTGCTAGGCCATCTCTTGCATTCTGCATCCTGACCTTTGTTGTAAAGCTTATCCTTGGGGGCTTCCAAAACTAAATTCAGCCCCCTGGTCCAAGACACTGTCTGAAATTGTAAGCCCTGCTCTTTAGCCTCAAACCCACTTCTTTATTCTAAGCCTAGAAATTGTGTTCTAAACTGTGCACCTTTCATTAGAAATATTGACCTTGGTTTAAAAGTATCCTCGCAGGTTTAAGCCCCACTTCTTTCAGTCTGAGCTCCTCACGCCTTAACTCGAACCCCCTCCTTTGATTCTGAGCCCACACCTGCTGGTGTTAAATACCACCCTCTATGTGCAAAGGACAGTAGTCTCAACCCAGCTGAGTTTATTACAAGAATGCTAAATGAGTCTAGCGTTTGGAGATCAGTCTATTTATACTGCACAACACTCAAGAATAAAGGAGACAAACGATGCGATCATCTAAACTGACACGGGAATGGCCATTTGACACAATTCAATACCCATCGATGATAAGAGATCTCCGCAAAATAAGAATAGAAGGGAATTTACTTAATCTGAAAAAGGCCATCTGCAGCAAACCGACAAGAATGGTTATAGTTAGCGGTGAACTACCAAAGGCTCTTTCCCTGTACTGTGCAACATCAGCATTTTATTTCTTTTTCATACCTAGTTGTATGTATATTAGGACTGGAAAAGAAGAAGTAAAACTGGTTTTACTTACAGATGACATGACAATGTCTATATTGAAAATCCCAAATAACCTATGGATAAGCTATTAGACGTAATAAGAAAGTTCAGTAACTTCCCTGAAAACAAAGTTAATCTTCAGATATCACATTCCCTACACACTAGTCCCAACAATTAGTCAATGAAAACTTTAAAATGATAGTGTTTGTGATAACATTAAAAAAATCAAGTAATACATCTAATGAAAGATTCGCAAGCCATCTACTCTGAAAACAGCAAAGCATCGTTGAGAGGAACTGGAGCAGACCCACGGAAATGGAGAGATATACCATGTTCATGCACAGGACAGACACAGGAATGTAAAGGCAGAGTCTCCCAGGTGGACCTCCCCAACTGGGATCTGCATTCCCAACAAGCATCTAGAAGGTTCTTCCGTGGAGACTGACACACTGAATTGTATGTGTAAGCGCAAAAGGTTAAGAACAATTAAGACTCTTTCCAAGGAGAACATCAAGCTTGAAGGTTAAGAGGACTGGATCAAATATTACTAAAAAGTGACAGTTATTAAGATATTATAGTACCGATACATGGTTACTTATAAATGGATCAAAAAAATGGAATAGGGAACTCAGAAAGAGATTCACACGTACATGATCCCTTATTAATGGCAGAGGTGGCACTGGAGAGCACTGCAGAAAGGGTGATCTTTTCAATAAATGTTACTGAGACAATGGGATGTTTATAAGGCAAAAGAAATGAATCCTGATGCCTAGACATAATCCAGCTGATTTCAGACCCTTTCTGTGCCACCCTCCTTGCATTTTCCCACCTTTGAGCAACAAATTCCTTCCCTCCTCTCCCCCCAGGACCGAGCATCTGCTCAGCAGCAGCTGTGGATGGTGGAAGATACATTGGCAGGTCTGGGGGGGCCTCAGAAACCAATCCCCCATGCTGAGCCTGGTCCCCCATCTTCCCCACGCCCAGGAGAGGAGTCCTCGGAGAGGGAGGTGAGACTCGCACACCTCTTTCCCCACCCCAACCTCCCTGTCCCATCTACTCCTGAACCAACCTATTGCCACCCACCACTTTCCCTCTCCCTTGATCAGCTAACTGACCTCAGGCAAGTATCCTAACCTCTGGAAGCCCTTCATTTCCCCATTTGTTACAGTGTGCTTCCCAGAGCCAATTGTGAGCAGCGCTTCCCAGTTCCACATTGAGCAGTGTCATTTGGTAGCTCAAAATCAACCATGTTAGGAGTATTTACATTATGGGAATTGGCAGATGCTATGAATCTGGGCTCATTTCCTCTGGAGAGCCATTTGTTCGGCATTTACCCCAGAGCACTGCTCACCACCCCCACATGCAGAGTTCTATACGGAGTACAGATGGAGACTTGATGGTCCCTCACACCCAGTGGGCTGCCAAGAAGTAGAACCGTGATGGCCACCACTGGGTTTTTGTTTTTTTTTTTCATTTTTTAAACTTTTTTTATTGTATAATATAACATATATACAAAGCAAACAAAGAAAAAGGCAATAATTTCAAAATAGTTATAGGATAGATCCCACAGTTTGTCATGGGCTACCATATGATCCTCTCAGATTTTTTCTGCTAGCTGCTCCAGAATATAGGAGGTTAGGAGGGTTAAATATTTTTTTTTATCACCACATCTGACTTTTTTCTTTTTTTTTTTTGTGGAAAAATAACATATATACCAAAAAAAGCAGTAAATTTCGAAGCACAGCACCACTATTAGTTGTAGAACATATTTCAGAGTTGACATGGGTTACAATTCCATAATTTTAGTTTTTTTAAAAGTTTTTATTAATAAAATCTATCAACATACAACATGAACATTCTTAACATATGAACATTCTATACTTAGTGTGCAATCAGTGGCTCACAATATTGTCACGTAGTTGTATATTCATCACCATGATTATTTCTCAGAACATTTACATCACTCCAGAAAAAGAAATAAAAAGAACAAAGAACAAACTCATGCATACCAAACCCCTTACCCATCCCTCTCATTGACCACTGGTATTTCCCTCTACCCAATTTATTTTAACATTTGTTCCCCCTATTTACTTATTTTTAATCCATATTTTTTACTCATCTGTCCATACCGTAGATAAAAGGAACATCAGAATAAGGTTTTCACAATCACAGTCATGTTGTGAAAGCTATATCATTATACAGTCATCTTAAAGAAACATGGCTACTGGAACACAGCTCTACAGTTTCAGTCATTTCCCTCCAGCCTCTCTAATACACCTTAAACTAAAAAGGATTTATCTATATAATGCATAAGAATAACCTCCAGGATAACCTCTCGACTCTATTTGAAACTTTCAGCCACTGACACTTTGTCTCATCTCTCTTGCCCCTTTCAGTCGAGAAGATTGTCTCAATTCCTTGATGCTGAGTCCCAGCTCATTCTAGGATTTCTGTCCCACGTTGCCAGGAAGGTCCACACCCCTGGGAGTCATGTCCCACATAGACAGGGGGAGGGTGGTGAGTTTGCTTGTTGTGTTGGCTGGAGAGAGAGGCCACATCTGAGCAACAAAAGAGGCTCACTCCACCACTGGTTTTGAGCTGCTGCTGCTCCAGCCCTTTAGACAATGTACCTTCCCCGTTCTTTGGCCTTCCAGATTTTGATCTTTACTCGAGTTCTTCCTGTGCTGTGTGGTCCTGGGCAGGAGCGTGGAGCAGACATTATGCATCTGGTTCCCAGGGACGAGGAGACCTGGGCTTAGATCCCAGCTCTGCCCGCTGTGTGACCCCAGCCACTGACTTCATTCCCTGAGCCTCAGTTTGCTCATATGTAAAATGAGGGTGATGATAATAACAACCTCACAGCTTTATTGTGGGTATTCAGTGAGGTCACTGAGCCTGACACAATGCCCAATGCACAATCATTAGAAGAATTTGCACCTTGTCATATGTTAGGTTCTAAGTGCCTTATAGATTTGGGTTCAGTCTTTACATGAGATGATGAATGCCCTAGAGATGTAAATTTAGTGGCCCAAGGCTACACAGCCAATACCAGGGAGGGCTGGGATTTGAAACCAGGATGTCTGGCTTCTGGTTTACAATATTAACTTCCCTCGTGCTGTGTCTCCATGGCTAAGTGCTTGAAATAGGTCATGAGAATTCATAATCATTATTCTCTTTTTCCAACCCTTCTAGAGCCTCCCCGAGTCCTTGGAGCTGAGCTCCCCCCGATCCCCTGAGACTGACTGGGGGCGCCCCCCCAGGAGCGACAGAGACCTGGCCAGCCCTGCCTCAGGTAAGCACCCCGGGCTGCGGGGGGCTCTCTTGGTGTCCCCCCTCCTCACCAAGTCCCACTCTGCCCCTCTAGGTCTTGGGTCACCAAGGGTCTCCCGGGCTTCCAGCCCTGAGGGTCGCCGCCCCCTTTCCCCGCAGCCAGGAACTAAGGTAGGCAGTTCATCTGGCTCCCACAGCCTCCCTTGGGGACCTTTGGCTGACCCCCTTGTACCCCCACTCCTGGGGAAACAGAGCAGGCAGAATATGGTTTTGTGAAGAGCACTGGGAGTAAATTTTGGCTTTGCCATTTCTATGCTTTGTGACCTTGGGGCAGTTTCTAGACCTCTCTGTGCCTCAGTTGTCTTATCTGTAAAATGAGGGCAGTAGAGGTGCCAACTATCTGGGACTGATGTGAGGCTTGAAACTAGATAAATGCCTATAAAGGGTTGAAATTAGTGCCCGGATATACTCAGTATTCCATTCATACTTTCATTCACCCATCAAATATTTATTGAGTAGCCTCTGTGAACCTGGCACTGTTCTAGGCTTGTGCTGCCCAATATAGAAGCCATGTGTGACTATTTTAAAGTAAATTAATTAAAGCAAAATAAATTCAATTCCCCAGTCCCACTGGCCACTTTTCAGTGCAGAGTTAGACCATTTCTACCACCGTGGAAAGTTGTATAGGATAGTGCTGAGGACACAACAGTGACCAGGATGGGGAAAACATCCTTCCCTCACAAATCGGACATTCTAGTGGGAGGGGAAGGGAGTAGACAGTAAACAAGGTGGTTACCTGTACAGAATTTTGTAAGGCTGTAAAGGTGAAAGAAATAAAAACAGAATGGGGGGAAGTGGGATTGGGATGCCGGGGGAAGGGTGTGGACTAGGGAGGCCTTGTGGGGATGCTCGAGTAGGAGAGGAGGGAGCGAACCTTGGGGGCTATTTGGTGGCAGAGTGTTCCAGGCAGAGGGAATAGCCATTGTCAAGGTTCAGAGGCAGGAGTGGGCCTGGCACATTGCAGAAGCAGAGAGGAGGTGAGACGAGGGGGAGAGGGCAGGAGGTGAGGGCAGAGGAGGAACGGGGGGCAGATCGTGCGGGGTCTGGGGGGCCACGGGGAGGACTTTACTTTTATGCCGAGTCGGGGGAGCCAGGGCAGGGCCCCCCTACCCGCTTCCCCACCCAAACACAGAGGGTGGTGAGCTGCAGTCGGCGGGGACTGGCGCCCTCTGGCGGCTGCATGGGGAACAGCCCGCGGGCGAGCGCGGAGGCGGAGGCGATGGTGTTTGCTGGAGGTTAGAAGAGGTGGAGGTTTAGGAGAGGCTCAGCTTCTAGACGCACCGTCTGCAACCTTTATCCAAAACCTTTGGGACCATATGCGACTCAGGAGTCAAAATTTTGCAGACTCTAGAAAAAGAATGCAGGGCCTACACCGTGTATGGTGTACAACCTCCAGCAGCGTCTGGCGCCGCCCTCTAATCAAGCACATTAACATCGTCCGATTGAAAGTACAGAAGCTGATACTAAATGGGATCAAGACCACAAACAGGATCACAATTTAGTATTTATATAGCAGTGTACTAGTCAATGAAGGAGTCAGAGCAGGAGCAAAAATAGATGAAAAGGATCAAGCGCTTTTTATTTCCAAGGAAAAGATTTAGTGAAGCCTCCAGTCATGCACTGGAACACAAACAAGCCAAGTACCGGCATGTCCACGTGCGGTAAATGCCCACAACATTGGTGGCTTGAGAACTCTAGAAACCTGGTGGCTGGTTGAGCAGGACATGGGAGAAGGGTCTGGAAGTGTGATTCCCTTGGGATCAGGCAACTGGCCTTCCTAGAGCTTCTTGCCATGTCAGCTGCTCCTTAAAGAAGGGTCTTGGAGCGGTGCAAGGGTGGTTCAGTGGTAGAATTCTCGCCTTCCATGTAGGAAATCCAGGTTCCATTCCCAGACCAAGTACCACCACCACCCCACCCCCCAAAAAAGAGAAGGGTCTTGTCTGGGCAGCCTCCCTTTAATTGAGCAAGCGCTTGGAATCTCTTCCTCCCCAATAAATCACGTTTCTTAATTGGACTCCATGTTAGCAATTCTCCCATAACCCCAGGATTGCCCAACAGATGCACTATTGGTGGCACGTGGCATTTCTTCCATAGATGCTTCCGCTTGGACTTGATAATCTTTGGGCATAAATAACAGGGTTCAATATCATTTTTCTCACTAGTGATACAAATCTGGTTGCTGAAGGTCTCTGGGAGAAGGAGGTGCCTTAGCTCTCACCTACAGGTTCATTTTCAAAGTCTGTGCCCGCGTCTGTTTCCGATGACTGATCATCGTTCCAAGTATGAGCAGCTGCAAAGATGGCGTCCCTAAGACGTCCTGAGTCCTGGGCCTCCTGGTAACTGTGGCCTGTCTGTTGTTACAAGAGGCCAGTGGACTGAATTTGGAGATGTGGGATGCAGAAAGCAAATGTGCCCCAGATTTGTTTCCTGTGGCTGCCAAAACAAGTGACCACAAACCGGGTGGCTTAAAACCACAGGAAATTTTCTCCCACAGTTCTGGAGGCCAGAAGTGTGAAATCAAGATGTCCACAGAGCTGCGCTCCCTCCACCTCCCAAGGCTCTAGGGGGATCCTTCCTTGCCTCTTCCAGCATCTGGTGGCTCTGGGCGTCCCTTGGCTTGTGGCAGCTTCACTCCAATCATGTAGCCTTCTCTTTTTCTCTGTTTTCTCCCTGGTGTATCTCTTATAAGGACACCTGTCATTGAATTTAGGGACCAATTGGATAATTCAGGGCGAGTTCTCTCGTGACCTTCCCTTAATTACTTCTGCCAAAACTCTATTCCACATCCCGGGCTTCCGGGTGGGCATATCCTTGGGGTGGGGCCCCATGCTAGTCAACCCATCCACCTCCTAAAGGCCACCTTTCCCAAGACATCAGGAAGGGGATTGCCAGAGCACTTGCTGAAGAACAAAAACTTGACACTTTCCCCCCAATCAAGCTCATTTGCAAGGGGCTTGTACTGCTGGTTCAAGGTGTCCCTGAAGGTGTTGAAAAAGATTTCTCTGATTGCCCATGATTTCTTGGTTGCATAATAATGCCTGAGGAAACCATAGCCGCGTCCCAGAAGTCTCAGGTGTTGGCTTTTCCGGAAAGCTGCCAATTGTGCCTTGTGTATGTGCCCACGGCTCTAGCACATCCAGGAACAGGTTCACACGTGTCTGGGCGCCTTGTTGCTTTTGTGGATGGATTCGAGGACCACGGCATTGTGAGAGAAGTGCCTTCTCCATAGGGTGCATTTTCTTCAAAACTCGACTTTCATCTTATATTATCTTGGCAAACTCCTTGATGAATTGCAGATGCTCTGCCACCTGAGATATTCAGATATTTTATACCATGACATGTCTTCAAGGTCAGCAGCCGGTCGATGCTCATGTTCAATGTTTAGATCTTTATGGAACGTTCCTAGTTCGTTGTATGATCAAGAGCCGGTTGGGGGTATGCAGTGACTTCCTCATTGTCAAAGGCCCTCAGTCAGCACATGCTCTGGGTCTTCATACGTTTTGTTTTCCATTTATTAATTCTTTTATTTATTTTTTTTGCCATTTTAACTGTCTTTATGCGTGCAATTCAGCAGCATTCATTACATTGGCAACACTGTGCAACCATCACCACCACCAGCCATTACCAAAATTTATCACCCTGTTCTAGTTTGCTAGCAGCCAGAATGCAATATAACAGAAACAGAATAGCTTTTAAAAAGGGGAATTTAATAAGTTGCTAGTTTACAGTTCTAAAGCCAAGAAAATGTCCCAATTATAACAAGTCTATAGAAATGTCCAATCAAAGGCATCCATCCAGGGAAAGATACCTTGGTTCAAGAAGGCCAATGAAGTTCAGGGTTTCTCTCTCAGCTGGAAGGGCACATGGTGAACACTGCATCATCTACTAGCTTTCTCTCCTGGCTTTACAAAAAAGGAACTCTCTCCAAAATGTTACCTCTTTTAAAGGATTCCAGTGAGGAACTCTACCTTCAATGGGTGGAGACACACCTCCATGGAAATCATCTAATCAGAAGTTACCACCCACAATTGGGTGGGTCACATCTCCATGGGAACAATCAAAATGCTCCCACCGGCAATACTGAATGAGGGTAAAGGACATGGCTTTTCTGGGGTCCACCACAGATTCAACCCGGCACACACCCCAAACAGAAACTCTGTGTCCATTAAGCAATGACTCCCTATTTTGCCCCTGGTGACCCCTGTTCTACTTTCTGTCCCTGTGAATTTGCTTACTCCGGGCATGTCACACAAGTGGAACCACACACTGTGCCCTTCTGTGTCTGCCTCCTTTGGCTCACCATCCAGCTTCCATGGTTCACTCACGTTGTAGCGTGGATCAGTAGGTCTTCCTGCTTTACCCTCAGCAGAGTTTCTCTGTCTGTCATTTCTTCCTGGGCACCACTGTCCCCATAAAACATCCACAACATATCTTTTTCGTTATGACACCTCATGGATCAGGGCAGTCCCCATGCCAGTTTCATGGAGACACTCCGAAAGACACTCCACTGCCTTGTTTCTGACCCCCTGAGAGGGACAGATGTTTCTGTTTCTTCTTATCACTGTACCTCTGGCTGGTTTTGCCTTCTTCAGAGATAAAGTAAACTCCAAAGGCACAAGTAACAGAAAAGCAAGGGAATATCAGTAAACAGCACATGCCTGGGGACCGTGGGGGCATCTAGATGGAGATAAACCCACACATCATGCTGGGCAAGGCTGCTTGGCATCCAAGTCAGGGGAACTGCAAACATCAGTTGTCAGAGTTGGATTGGTTCCTTCCTTTGTTTACTTTGAAATTGCACATAAGACATGTTGGGAACTGATTTGGAAGGTGGAGGCAACAAGGTTTGCTGGCAGATGAGAGGTGGGGGTGTGAAAAAAAGAGGAGTTAGGACGACCTTTGTTTCTGGTCCGTTGATCTTGAAGAAGCTGGAAAAGGCAAGGGAGTTTCCCCCATTCTTGAGATGAAGCAGGTTTGGAGGATGGAAGGCAGGTTAGGAGTTCGGTTTGGGACATGTTCATTACTTCCGCACTTCCTATTGGCCTTTGGTCTCATATAACCATGATCAGAACAGAGACATGTGCTCTGAGGGTGAAGGCGCAAGGCAATGGTGGGGACCTCCAGAGGGGAAAGCCCAGCCTGGGAAGGTTGGGGACCATCTCCTGGAGGCAGAGGCCTTAAAGAATGAGTTCAGATTTACAAGAAGGAAAGCCGGGAAAGAGCATGTGCAAATCCAGAGGTGGGGGTTAGGGAGTAATTAACCAGGGCCTGCGCTAGCCCAAAGGATGCCTTTGTGTGAACTAGAGACAGGTGCCCCCTGTGGGTGGGCAGAGCATGGCTGGGTTTGTGGAGTGTTTGCTCCTTGAGCAGTGAGCAACCCACACAACCACACACGCCCGGCTCTGGCTTCCAGAACCTCATAGCCTGAATGAAGGGTTGCTCAGTTCAGGTTAACAAACATCTCCTGACCCTTCCTGAGTGCCAGGCTCCAAAGCCTGGGGCGTCACCGATGAATCGGCCACAGTTGCGGCCTGAGTATGCTGTGTAGAGAACGTCTACTTCCCAAGCCCTGTTTTTCTATGGCTTCCGCACCTGACACTGGCAAAGGCTTCCTGACCCCTCCTGTGCCCACCAGGACTCCAACAGGTGTTCATTCCAAGTAGGGTGTCTGGTGGGCTTGGAGGAATGTCTTAGCTTGCCAGGACAGCTCCCTTAAACAATAGGAATTTATTATCTCACAGTTCTGCAGGCTAGAAGTCCATAATCAAGGTATCAGCAGGGCCAGGGTCCTTCTCAAGCCATAGCGTTTTGGTAGTGGCTTCCTGGCGTCTGTGGCATAACTCAATCCCTGCCCTCTCTATGTCTCTGTCTTTCTCCTTAATCCACCATAATCCAGTTTGGCCTCATTTTAACTAATAACACTTCAAAGATCCTATTTCAAATAAATTCACATTCACAGACCTGGGGTTAGGACGTGAACAGGCCTTTTTTTTTTTTGGCAGACACAATTCAACCCATAACCAGGGCCAAGGAGCTGCCCCCTTTGTCCTTCCCCCTAAGCTCTGAGGTGTGGCCACTGTCAGAAGAAAGCCAGAATCCCTTTATTCACTCAACAGTGATTCCGAGACCTGGTGCTTGAGTTCCACGGGGAACAGAGGCACAAGTACCATCCTCCTGCATATCAGCCAGGCGTGGGTGTATGGTAGCCAGACCCTGGCACTGTGAAACCTCTTAAAGGATAGTTGAGCTGGATGAGAGAAAAGGTTTGCCCATGCAGAAAACGTGTATTCCAGGCAGAGGCGAGGAGGTGATGACCAGGAGGCCGTCTCTCAGTATTGGAAACAAATCACTCAACTTATTAGTTTCCTTGAGCAAAGCAGAGAGGTGAACTCCTGTCAAGTGGGACACAAGGTTAGACGGACTTCCGGGGCAGAAGGCTTGGGGCCCTGGTTGGCCTTAAGGTGTACAAGCTGTGTCTGTTCCTGATTGGCTGGCTTTCAGCAACGTGGGTGACCCTGATTGGCTGGTTGACGAAGGATGTGTGGCCCCCTGATTGGCTGGCATTCAGAGGCGTGGTCAGGGTCAGATGTGATTTCTGGGTGAAACAGATTGAAAAATCATTTTCGGTGGTGACTTATCGTGGAGACAGAGCAATCAGTCCTTTCCTAGGCATATAGAAATTCTTTCATTCTCAGTGGTCTCAATGGACGTGAATTGTCGGGGTGGCTCTGAACGCTTATTTGTGTCACGGGACAAAGTTGGTGGGTTCTTTTGCCCCTGCCTGCAAATGGCTAATTCCTGAGACATTGGGGTTTCTAAGAGAAAAGGAGTTTATTGCTAGGCACGTGTCAGGAGAGCAGATGACCTAATTGACTTAAAAATCTGTCTCTCTGAACTGCAGTAATTCTGATAGTGTTAGAGTACCAAAAGGCGGGCAGGTTTTAGGATGATGAGCACAAATGGCTCGAGATGAAGCAGTTAGAGATGATCTAATTATTGAGCATGTGCAGACTGATTACATACTTAGCCACAGAACTTATATAAAAGTGGTGGTTTTCATAAACTGATGGGCGTGATTTTTAGTATTATAATGAGGCATACGCCACAAATGGGTTAAAGTCTAAACTACTGTGCAATGTCTGGCCCATTTGGGGTAGATCCAGTCTTGGTTATCAAAATAACTTTGGACTTGGGGTGGGTTAGTTCCGGGCTGACCAAGACCTTTGATTAATAAACTTTAGGGGCTGCCTTTAGTGATCACAAAACTCTAAAGTAAAAAATTTAGATAAACAGATACAAGTGAAGGTTAGTCATCAGATTGTTTATGATCACGGGGGCACATTATTAGAGATCAAGGCAGCTGCTTTACAATTCAAAGATTTCAGGTATTTCCCTTTGTCTGCTCTAAAATGCCAGAAAGTAAAAAGGAGTATCTATATAATATAAATTCAGTAACTGCAATCATCCCTTCAATCCTAACTTCTTGGTTACATTTGGGGAACTGCCCCTCTCTTCTCTCCAAGCCCATGGGATGAGGGCTGCCCGCGTCACACCAGCAGGGGATAAGCTGGGATGCCCTCCTTGCAGACAGCAGCAACCAGTGCTCTTCCCTCCTGTTTTGAGAATGAAGGAGACATTGAGGGCAAGCGTGAGCTCATCCAGTCATCTCCAGGCAGGCGCCCAAAGCTATCCTGATAATTTAGTTAGCCAGTAAGCCCTCTCCCCTCATTTTGGTTATGGGGGTCCTGGGGAGCCATGGGAGGGCTGTGAGCGAAGGAGGGGCAGCCGCAGCTCTGGGCGTTGCTCGCCTCCCTAGGGCCCCCTCGCCCGACCCCGCATGAGTGCCCAGGAGCAGCTGGAGCGCATGCGGAGACACCAAGAGCGTGGACGGCCTGGCCCTCGCCCCACCTCGCCCTGGCTTCTCACCCTGGGGAGGACGCTGTCCCCAGCCAGACGCCAGCCTGATGTGGAGCAAAGGGTGAGGGGAATGGGGTGGGGCAGTGGGGAGTGGGGTGATCGTGGGCGCCTCTGCGCCTGCCCTGGGCCACAGTTTCCCTCTCTGTAGAATGGGAATGCTCCCTTACCCCCCTAGCCAGAACTGGGCTCCCAGATTCACCCCAACTTGTATCCGTGCTGAAGTCTGCTTCCTGGCTCCCCTCGGTGGAGTGAAAGGGGGGAGGGGACCGAAAAACAGCTCCACCTAAACCACATTCCCCCTTCAAGGTGGAGGTCTCCGGTCTGGATTCCAAGCCCAGCTTTTCTTCTCAGCTGCTATGAGTTGTCAAAGGGAGAAAAAAGAAAATCGTCCAAGTTAGGAAACTGATTTTATTCGGGCTGTTGCAATAGGGAGAGCACCCCAGATCCAAAGATGGGAGGGTCTCCATCGGCAGGGTGGTTTAACTTTAGACTTTTATAGGGATGTGAAGACAAGTTATAAGGGAAGTGATTCCACAGCTGTCAATCCTTTAGCTAAACAGGAAATGGTTATCTCTGTATCTAGCTAGCTTTGGGGGGCACAAACAGTTCAGCTGATCGTTTATGAAATAAAGGATGGGAATTTGGAGGGGCAGTAGGGGGGCGCCAGGAGTTCTACCTAAGTCCTGTGGGGAAGGGAGCTGTTTCCAGGAACAGGAGTGGATGGGGGCCGCCTTAACTCGCCTCTTTTCCAGGGCCGCAAAAACAAAAAAACACAATAAATTATAATTTTAAAAAGCCGGCCCTGATTTTCCAGGTAAGGATAATTCTAACCACCCAATTCCTTCCCAGCCTGGCCTAGACTCCCTGGGACAGTCGGGAGCCTCGAAATTGCTCAGAAGCTCGGGGTCCTGGAGTAGGTGAGGAGTGGACGGTGGGGGCAAGGGAGCAGGGAAATTAATTTGCCAAAGGGGAAGGGAGTGGCATCATTACTATTTTAAAATTATTTTTACTGTGGAAACATATGCAAAATGACATTTCCCATTTTAACCACTGGCAAGTATACAATTCAGTGGCCTGGCATTAAAATGAAATTCTCCCGAGTACTGACATACAGGTGGCAGAATCTATTAAAGACGCAGAAGTTTCTGAGAGAAAATCAGAAAGCCCTGGCTCCCCTGTGAGAGCTGCAAACTTGTCCAAACTCCGTGGGTGGATTTCCCACCTTGCCCCTGGTTAGAGGAAATCGGCTTCAGTTTCGGACGCCTGGCTTAGGAATCCCCTAACCCACGCGTGGGACGCGCCCAATTAAGGACCTGCGGAGACACATTTAGTGAAGCACCCGCGGGGAACTTCCGCTCCCACCACAGCGGCGAACTGGACACGCACCCCCAAATCTCCCCTTTTTCCTAGTCCGAGGAACACCACCCCATACTTGCCCACGTCCGAAGGTCACCGGGAGCGGGTCCTCAGCCTGTCCCAAGCCCTGGCCACTGAGGCGTCGCAGTGGCACAGAATGATGACAGGTGACGCGCTGGGGGCTGGGACCCCTGGGATTTAGGGAACAGGGAGTGGGAGGCGTGGAATCCTAGGTCCTGTTGAGGAGGGGGCTGCGGGGAATGTTCTCTGGGTGAGGATATGGCCGGATCTTGGGAGTCCCTAGGTCCCAGGCAGTGGCGGAGCTGGAGAGACCCCCGAGTGTAAGGGAGGAGGGGCTGGGGGTCTGGACTCGGGCATCTGGGGGAGGAGGGGCTGGGGCCGGGACTCCTGGATCCTACGGTTTGCCATTCTCGTTCCCCACCCATCCCCTCCAGGTGGAAACCTGGATGGTCCGGGAGAACCTCTTCCCTCCCCGCCGCCGCCGTCGGACCCCACGCCGCGGCTGACGTCTCCCCCAAGCTCTCCTCCCGCGGCGACTTCCCGCCCGGCGGGGTCCACGCGGCGGGGTGGTGGGCGCGGCGGAGGCCCCGCCCCCTGGGAGCCCACGTGGGCAGGCGAGGCCGCGCCCCCCGCCCTGGCGGCGGCTGAGGGGGCGTGGCCTCTGCGCGTCACTCTGCTGCAGTCGAGCTTCTGAGCCCCGGGACGGCCCAGCCAATCGTGGGGTGGGGGTGGGGGGGCGCGGCCTGGTCCCCCCTGCTGTGGCCGGGAAGAGGGGGGCGGGCTCTGCACCCGGAGTCTGGTTTTCTCAGCACTGTCCAAATTCGGAATAAAAGTTTGAACTTTTGGTCAACAGTTTTCTTTCTGTCTCTTTGGGGTTTTGACGCAGGAGTGTCTGGAAAGCAAAGCTGGGGGCCGGGACCCCCGGGTGTGAGGGGGAGGGGCTGGGGGCCGGGACCGCCGGGTGTGAGGGGGAGGGGCTGGGGGCCGGGACCCCCGGGTGTGAGGGGGAGGGGCTGGGGGCCGGGACCCCCGGGTGTGAGGGGGAGGGGCTGGGGTCGCACTTCCAGGTCTCCCCCTTCCCGGCCCCGCCCCCGGGGCCGGCCCTCGCGGATCCAGCCCCTGTTGCGCACTAGACCCGACGCCCCCCAGCTCCTACCCGGATTCTGGGGTTGGAAGGGGGCCCAGAGTGAGGGACAGAGCGAGGGACGGAGCGAGACGGACAGTTGGGCAGGGATGGCCGCGGGCGCGCGCTACGCGGGGAAGGTGGTGGTGGTGAGCGGGGGCGCGCGCGGCATCGGCGCGGGGGTCGTGCGGGCCTTCGGTGAGTGGGGGGCTCGTGGGCTTTGGGGGCCTGGGGCTAAAGGTGTGGGAAGGGGGCCTCCAAGCCCGGCCTGAGGACCCGCATCCAGTCTGCATGGCTAAGGACAGGTGTCGCGGTCGCCTGGGGCCAGAGGTTTTGGCGGGGTGTTCAATAGTTAGTTGCCCCTTCTCGGGGGTCTCAGTTATGGTAGCTACAGCTGAGCTCGGGGAAGATGGGTGGCCCAGTCTTGGGGTTTACTTTGGAACCCAGGGGTGGGGGAAGGGAGCCCCGGAGGGAACCCCGAGTAGCCAAGGCCGAGTTAGGGCCTCTGCCCTTTGTCCTTTGGGATCACGAGGAAAACGAACGGGGGTGGGGGAGGTGGGGGGACGGGGGTGGGGCTGTGGGGGGGTTCTGCCCCACTACAGGTGGCCTCAGGGGAGCAGCAGAGGCCATTGCCAAGGGGCGGGCAGGTAACCTGTGGGCTTTTTTATTCTCAGTGGACAGTGGAGCCCAAGTGGTCATCTGTGACAAGGATGGTGAGGGACCCTCCGCCCTTGCCCCAGCCCTCCTCCCTCCCTCAGACCCCCAGCTCCCCCAGCCCCTTCTCCCTCAGACCCCCCGGGGTCTCCCTGCAGAGTCCTGTGGCCAGGCCCTGGAGCAGGAGCTGCCTGGAACTGTCTTTATCCGCTGTGACGTGACTCGGGAGGAAGAGATGGCGGTAAGCCTGCTTCCTGCCCCTGCTCCCTGTCTCCAGTGGCTACCATCTCATTTTCATGTCTTTCTCCACCAGGCTGAGGCTGTGGCAAAGCTGTCCCCTCTTCCTTCCCTCCTCTCCTCGTTAATTCCCCCAAGGCATCAGCCCAATGTCATTTCCCCCTCCAGGCTCCACTGATTCTGCTGATGTCTCTCTGGGAAGTTCTCTTTTATTTCCGTCTTCTCCAGGGCTCTTAACAGAGTTGTCAGCTGGGTGGAAGTGACTAATTCCCTCACAGTGAGGGAATTCTGTAACACTGTTTCCTCCCCCACCCCTGTCCCTGGGTCTCTGTCCCCCTCTCTCTGGGTCTCTGTCCCCCTCTCTCTGGGTCTCTGTCCCTCTCCCTGGGTCTCTGTCCCCCTCTCCCTGGGTCTCCGTCCCCTCCTCTTTGTCCCTGGATTGACGATGGCAGTCTGGGTTGAATAGTCCTCTATTCAACAGCCCTAGCGCCCCCTCCCCGCCAGCTGTGGGGAGCCCCCGGCCCCCGGCGTCTCACAGGACACCTTCCCCCGCAGACCCTGATCGGCGAGACCATCTGCCGCTTTGGCCGCCTGGACTGTGTGGTTAACAACGCCGGCCACCGTGAGTTGTGAGGTTGGGCCTTCCCCAGTGCCAGCCGACCTGCTGCCCTTCTATCGCCTCCTGTGCCTCAGTTTCCCCTTCCCCTGCTGCTCCTTCTCTCTGTCCATGCCAGCAGAACAATGCAGCTATGGGATTCCCTAGGCCTGGACGCAAATCCTGGCTGTGTTGATCCCTGCTGTGTGCCCCCAGGCCCGTGTCTTCACTTCTCTGTGCCTCAGTTTCCATACCTCTACAATGAGGACAACAGTAATAATCATAAGTGTTTCCTTGTAGGGTTGATGTGAGCACTGAATGAGACCCAGCCTTGAGCCTGCCCCACTTACACTCCATCACCACTGTAGCTGCTCCCTGCCTTGTAGCTTCAGTCTGCCCATCTGTGAAGTGAGGCCCATGGCCCTTCTCTTAGCTGATGACAGCAAGGCTGGCCCCGTGGTGCATGATTTATGACTCGGTGTGGCGGCTTCGAAGGGAGATTACCACTGACTTGATGACTGGCCTTTGTAGGAATGCCTCAGTGTGGTAAACCAGGGCTCAGAGAGGTAACCTGGCTGGCCTGGCATCTCCCTTGTCAGCTGGGCAACTTTGAGCAAGTGACTCACCCTCTCTGGGCTGTATCTTCCTTCTCATGTTGTTGTAAGGGTTTAAAGAGATGGCGGTTGCTACTTTGTCCTTTCTGCGTCCCTTATCCCTTCTACAAATACACATTGAGCAACTACAAATACAGTAGATACAGTACATAGATCTCTATGTACATACATATGTACATCTCTGTGTCTCTATTGACAGAGAGGACAGGAACATGACAGAGTGGTGGCAGCTGATGCCATGGGACAACTTCCTATCCCTGGGCTTTGCTCCTATCCCTCTGCCCCATCCATCTGTTTGGCCCCTAACGTTGTCTTCAGATGACTCAGTTTCCTTCTTTCCCACTTCTTATCTTTCCCGTCATCCTCTATCCCCACCCACCCCCACCTGCTTGTCTTCTGGCTGTTGGTTTTTCTGTCTCTCTTCCCATAGTTCCCAGATTCCTCCTATTTATTTAATGAACACGGTTGCAGTACAAACTGTCAGGTACAAATATTGACCCAGGAAATCTCTAAGCCCAAGGCCTAGATGTTACCCTCATGGAGCAGGTGTGGAAATTGAAGCACAGAGAGGGGAAGTGGCCAACCCACGTCCCGCAGCCAGAAAGTGTCAGGGCTGGGGTTCTAGTTTGCTAGCTGCCGGAATGCAACACACCAGAGATGAATTGGCTGCTAATGAAAGGGGATTTATTTCGTAAAAAACGTGTCGTTCTTCAGAGGAAAGGCAGCTAACTTTCAACTCAGGTTCTTTCTTACGTGGGAAGGCACAGGGTGATCTCTGCTGACCTTCTCTCCAGGCCTCTGGGTTCCAACAACTTTCCCCAGGGTGATTCCTTTCTGCATCTCCAAAGGCCTGGGCTGAGCTGCGAGTGCTGAGATGAGGTATGCTGAGCTGCTTGGGCTGTGCTACATTGAGCTCTCTCATTTTAAACACCAGCTGATTAAATCAAACACCATTCATTGCAGCAGGCACGCCTCCTAGCTGACTGCAGATGTAATCAGCAACAGATGAGGTTCACGTACCATTGGCTCATGTCCACAGCAACAGAACTAGGCACGTTCACCTGCCAGGTTGACACCTGAACCTAATTACCACAGCTGGGATTTGAACCCAGGCCCCAGGGGCTGGTCTCTCCCTCTCTGAACCACTCTGCCTGGTCCACCCGGTGCCCTCGGTGCTCCTCCCTGCGCTCCTCTCACGTGCCCCTCTTCTCTCTGCCTGTCCACCCCACCCTGCTTAGACCCACCCCCGCAGTGGCCCGAGGAGACCTCCGCCCAGGGCTTCCGACAGCTGCTGGAGCTGAACCTTCTGGGGACGTACAGCCTGACCAAGGTGAGAGTTCAGGTAGGGTCTGTGTGGCCTGAGAATAGAATGCCTTCTGTCCCTTGGCTTGAACTCCTTGATCTGATGACTTTCTGTTCTTTGTTGCAAATAAATGGTGCAGATCCCCACAGCCAGGAATAGCTACCCGTGTAGCTGCATGCCCCAGTCTTTTTGAGAACCTTCCAGAACCTTCCATCAGTGGGCAGACAATGGCAAATGAAACAGAAAAGCCCCTGTCTTGGGGAGCTGATATTCTTGCAAGGAGACAGATAGTAAACAAGCAAATTTATCATAGCATTTCAGGAAGCGATAAGTGCTGTGAACAGAAACAATGAAGGGAAGTGTAAGGGGATAAAGAGGGATGCAGATGTGACTATGCCATCTTATGAAACTTTCTCCTCATGGCACTTCCCATGCAGACAGAAGAGAGAGAGAATCGTCTATTGCATCCCCTGTGCTCCTCACCCAGCACCAGCGATGATCAATATTCTGTTGTTATCTCTCCCCTGACCCCACCCCCCTTTCCTTTAACTGAAGTATTTCAGAACAAGCTCCAGACATCATATTATTTCATTTATAAATAATTCAGCATGCGGCTTTTTTTAGAAAAGGGTACATGTATGCTCTTTCACAAAGGAGGTCAGGGAAGGCTTCTTGAGAGAAGACATGTAAGTCAAGACCCTGAGGTGCAGGGGGAGATCAATCCAGACTTCTCTGTGAGGGAAACAGCCAGTGCAAAAGCCCTGGGGTGGAACTACTTGGCGTAGGTACAGGAGCAAGTGTGAGGAGGCAGATGTGGCTGGAGCCGGCTGAGCATGGGGGACAGGGTAGGAGAGGAGGGCAGATGGGGAGGGGTATGTGATGGGGACAAAAGGGCTCAGACCGGTGGGGCCTGGGGTCCATGCCTGAGGCTTCTGAGCAGGCACAGGGGATGAGAGCGCCCCCTGGTGGCTGTGAGGGGGCCGCACTGCCGGGCTGAGCGCCGAAGCCAGGCACCTCATGAGGAAGGGGCTGCAGGGGTCCTGGTGGGAGGTGATGGTGGCTCATAGCAGGCCAGAGGAGTAGCCGTGGGTGTGGTGGGAAGTGGGCATCTTCTAGATCCATTCTTCAAGGTAAAGTCGTCAGGGTTTCTTTATAGGCCAGACGTGGGGGTGAGAAAGAAAGGAGTGGGGGACCATGCCAAGTGCCAGGCACCGGGGCCCACCAGATGTCCACGTGGGCATGGCAAGCAGGCTTGGGGGTTTGTGGGGCTGGGATGAGAGGTGGAGTCTGAAGACCTCGGTTCCGGAAGTCTGGCTCGAGGCTGGAAGAGTGTACACTTGGGGTAGCGAGTGTAGACAGAGAAGGAGAGAAGCCCAGGGAATGGGCTCCGGGGTGCGGTGTAGGTGGGGGAGCTTAGGGGTCCCCGAGGATGTGCTGACTCTGAGGTCCTATGTGAGATCCATATGTCTCCGGGTATTGGCATACCCCTGGCTACTGCCCGCAGCTTCTGTTGGCTTTCTAAGATTGACCACCCACTTAAAAGCACCCCCCTGTGCAAGCCATAGCCCACGAGAGGCTTATATGCATGTGTGCTTTACTGGTTGCCAGCATTTAAAAAAAGATTGCATGCAAATATTTGAATTTTTGGTTTCTCTGGAGGTGGTCTGCTAGATGCGGCCCAGCTCTCCATTGCACCCCAGTCTCCACCTCTCCCTGTTGGATTCCCTGGACCCTCTTTACTTGCAAATGGCCCAAGTGGCAGCCTGGTGCAGGAATTAAGGGTCGAGGTTCTGGAACCGGCCTGCGTAAGTTGACATCTGCTACTTCCTAACTTCCACATAGGGCAAGTAACTCCACCTTTCTGAGCTTGTTTTCTTTTCTATAAAAAAGGAGGTGATAACAGTTCCTAATTCCAGGTTGTGCTGAGGAGTAAATGAAGAACTGCCCACAAAGCCCTTAGAACGTGTCTCCTGGCCTAGAGTTTGCCCTCTGCGAGTTCTTATTGACCCATGAACCTTGCTCCTTAGAGTTTCTTGTGAGCAGCCCATTTCAGTCCATTGGAGATCCTTGCCATATTTGTTGAGCTTATGGTGCCTGCAGGAAAAAAGAGGGAGAAGGTGAGATTTGAGCCAAACTCCAAGTGGGAGGGAGGGAAGCGGAGAAGTAGGGCACAGGGTGTTTTCACACAGCAAGAAAAGGGTGTGCAAAGGCCCTGGGGCAGGAGCCACCTGGGTGCATTTTAAAAACATTCCCCATTTCCAACCAAAGCAAGTATAATATACTAAACTTGTTCTGTTAGTACCTCCTACTATCCGCCACCCAGACACCATATAATTTTACCGCTAAGAACTTTATATGTGCCACAAATGGATTAGAATGTGTTTTTGTCTTTTAACTTTTAATTTTGACCTAATTTAAGAAAAGTTGCAAGCATAGTAGAGAATTCCTGTATACCCATGCTCCCCATTATTCACATTTTGTGACATTTGCTTTGTTCCTCTGTCAGTCTGTCATCGATTGATGATCTATCATTATCATCTATTTTCCCTTCTGAATTATTTGACAGCGAGTTGCAGACGTGACAACCCTTTATCCCTAAGTACTTGGCAGTATATTTTATAAAAAACAAGAACATTCTGTTATACAATCACAACGAGATATTCCAAATCGGGGAACGAATACTGATGCCATGGTTGTAGCTGACTTATAGATCTGACTCATTAGTAGAATTTTGAAACCTAACCACAGCGAGACCTATCAAAAGCAATGGGTTCTCTGAGCTCAAATGACCAATTTCTGAGACCCTGGGGTTTCAACAAGGGAAAGAGTTTCTTGCTAGGCCCGAGCTCAGATGGCTTATTGGCCTAAACATCTGTCTCTTTGAACTGCAGTAATTCTGTAGTTTCAGAGTTCCAAAAGATGGGCAGGTTTTAGGATTATGAGCACAATGTCTCGAAATGACGTGGTTAGAGTATGATCTAATTATTGAGAATGCACAGATCGACTCGCTCAGCCACAGAATGTATATAAAAAATGGGGGCCTTCATATGATGATGGGGTGATTTTTAGTATTATAATGAGGTACAGGCCACTTCCAGGTTAAAGTTTGAGCTACTGCGCATGTCAGGTAGGCTCATTTTGGTAAGAGCCAGTTGCATCTAACAAGATAACTTTGGAAATGGGGTGAGTTCATTCTGGACTGACTCAGGGCCCTTCATGAATAAACATTAGGGGCTGTATTTAGTGATCATAAGATTCTAAAGTTGAAAAACAGGGAAAAGGGGTACAGGTGAGGGTCAGTCACGAGGTTTTTACAGTCACAATAAATAAAGGCCATGTAGTTATACAGTCGTTACCAGAGATCCAAGCAGATGAATTACAGTTCCGTAATTTCAGATATTTTCTTCTGGCTTCTTTTAATATGCTAGGAAGTAAAAAGGGGAATATCCATATGATGATTTTTGTAGTCACGATCATTTGTTAAATCCTAGCGTCTGGGTGTTGACAGTAGCATGGTCACCCCTGTGTTTGGGGGGTGCCCCAGAAGCAGGCCGCACACGGGCTCGGCGTGCAGAGTGAGCCCCAGAAACACCACTGGGGTGAGGGGCAGCTCTGGACTGGAAGGTCACTGGCAAAGGGTGTCACCCAGGAAGTTGCCCTCTTGGCAACTGGGGCGCGATTCCTGGGAGAACGCAGAGTCAACACGGAACAGGCCCCTCACTGCCACGCCCCACCAGGAGGCGAGGGAGAGCAAAAAAATGGTTTTATAATTAAAATGTAAATTTAACTTTATGTGAAAACATGTTTAAAAAGCAGAAAAATAGAGCAGATGAATAATGCTCAAATGCTGTATTTAAGCCGTTCACATCTTGTCATAACACATACCCTATGCATATTGTTCTTTTGGCCAAAGTATTGTAACGTACACTGCGCCAGCATGACAGCTCATCTCCTAGTACTTTCGTGGGCACGGCTTAAAAATTAGGACATTTTCTTACTTAATCAAAATAATGCTAGATCGCCAAATGACATTAATTTCTTAATATCATCTACTACTCACACCCTATTTATTTATTTTTATTTTTTGTTTTGTTTTTTCAATTTATTTATTTATTTATTAAACATAAGCACGTACAAACACAAACATTCCTACCATGTGATCATTCCATTCTTGATATATAATCAACTCACAATATCATCACATAGTTGTTTATTCATCATCATGATCATTTCTTAGAACATTTGCATCAATTCAGAAAAAGAAATAAAAAGAAAACAAAAAAATTCATGCATACCATACCCCTTACCCCTCCCTTTCATTAATCACTAGCATTTCAATCTACTAAATTTATTTTAACATTTGTTCCCCTTATTATTTGTTTTTAATCACATGCTTTACTCGTCTGTCGATAAGGTAGATAAAAGGGGCATCAGACACAAGATTTTTACAATCACACAGTCACATTGTGAAAGCTATATCATTATACAGTCATCTTCAAGAAACATGGCTACTGGAACACAGCTCTACATTTTCAGGCAGTTCCCTCCAGCCTCTCTGTTACTCCTTAACTAAAAAGGATGATACCTATTTAATGCTTAAGAATAACCTCCAGGATAATCTCTCTACTCTGTTTGGAATCTCTCAGCCATTGACACTTTATTTTGTCTCATTTCTCTCTTCCCCCATTTTGGCCAAGAAGGTTTTCTCAATCCCGTGGTGCTGAGTCCCAGCTCATTCTAGGATTTCTATCCCATGCTGCCAGGAAGGTCCACACCCCTGGGAGTCATGTCCCATGTAGAGAGGGGGAGGGCAGTGAATTTGCTTGTTGTGTTGGCTGGAGAGAGAGGCCACATCTGAGCAACAAAAGAGGTTCTCTTGGGGGTGACTCTTAGGCCTAGTTTTAAGTAGGCTCGACCTATCCTTTGTGGGGTTAAATTTCATATGAACAAACCCCAAGACTGGGGGCTCAGCCTGTTGCTTTGGTTGTCTGCATTGCTTGTGAGAATATCAAGAATTCAACTTGGGGAGGTTGAATTTTCCCTCTTTCACATGATTCTCCGAAGGGGACTTTGCTAATACTTTTTTATTCACTGTTCAAATCACTCTGGGATTTATCGGGGCATCACTCTTGTCCCAGAATGTTTTATTACATTTGGTTGGTTGACACCAGGATCTAGGCTAGTTCTGCCTGTTGCATTTGTTTTTCCTGAGGGTCAGAACTTCTGTCTGCTCATTTATGCCTCTATCCAAACACCTAAAATAGTGCCTGTTGCAAAGAAACCTCTCCACACGCAGAAGCCACTGCCGTCACCACCATCACTATCGTTTTTTTTAGTATCCTCACTTAGTTGTACAATCATCATCACTCTCAATTTTAGCTGCTTTTCATTGCTCCGAAGAGAAAAATAACAGATAAACATACCCTCGCCAAAGAGAAAATCCAAAATTTCCCTTAACTCTTGTCCCTCCCCCCGAGTTATTTACCCCTGGCGTTGCTGTGATTCTGGTGAGGTCTTCTGTTAAATATAGGCCATAGCATGCAATAGTAGGTTCCCTCCTATGCCCCTCTATTATTATTTTTTTTTATTGTGAAAATAACATATATACAAAAGAGCAATAAATTTCAAAGCACACCACAACAATTAGTCATAGAACAAATTTCAGAATTTGGTATGGGTTACAATTCCACAAGTTTAGGTTTTCCTTCTAGCTGTTCCAAGACACCAGAGACTGGAGGAACTATCAATATAGTGATTCAGAAATCATACTCATTTGTTAAACCCTACCTTCTCTGTATAACTCCACCATCTCCTTTGAGCTTTCTCCCAATCTTTAGGGTTTTTTGGGCTATACCCTAACCTTTTCATGTTGGGAGGGGCTGTTGATGATATGGAATAGGGGGATGGAACTAGCTGATGTTCTGGAGAGGCTGGGCCGTCTGGGTTTCAGGACCTATCTGGCCTAGGAACCCATCTGGAGGGTGTAGGGTCCTGGAAAGTGATGATAGTGCATGGAACATTTGTAGAATCTCAGATAAAGCCCTAGGTGTTCTTTAGGGTGGGCAGGAATGGTTTTGGATAGGTTTGGCAAACTATAATAAATAGCAATATCTAGCTGAAGCTTACTTAAGAGTAGCCTTCAGGGTAGCCTCTCAACTCTATTTGAACTCTCTCAGCTACTGATACCTTATTAGTTATACTTCTTAACCCCCTTTTGGTAAGTTTGGCATTGTTGATCCCACGGTGCCAGGGCCAGGCTCATCCCTGGGAGTCATCCCCCATGCCGCCAGGGCCAGGCTTATCCCTGGGAGTCATCCCCCATGCCGCCAGGGCCAGGCTCATCCCTGGGAGTCATCCCCCAAGCCGCCAGGAGACTCACGTCCTACATAGCAGGGAGGGTATATACCCGTCTATTATTGACTCTTTGAACAAGATTCATACCTTTGAAAAAGGTATGCAAAACGTATTCACATTTGTAGTATTAGTTGCTCAGATACATGGCTCTGTACAACCCCTTTCAATCATATTCACCTTCCATATGGCAATATTACTTATAAACCCACTAATGAACCACCCTCACTTCTATCCATTCCCTTACATATACGTTAACCTCATTAGGTAACCGCTCACCCATCTCTAGCTTCTGTGTATCTCTAGGTCCCCTATATTCTGTATTATAAGTCTCTGGGTTTACTTTTACCAGGGGCATAATAGGGAAGTTATACAGTATCTGTCCTTTTGTGTCTGGTTTATTTCACTCAGCATTATGTCCTCAAGGTTTATCCCTGCTGTCATATACATTCTCACTATCATTTTTACCATCATTGCCACCAGAATCCCTTGAGAATTCTTTTGTCAATTCTGGGGCCGCAGTCCAAACCACTGAATCAAAAGCTCTGTGTCTCTGCCCTCTAAATCTCCCTTTTTTTTTTTTTTTTTTTTTTTGCATGGGCAGACGCTAGGAATCAAACCCAGGTCTCTGGCATGCAGGCTAGAACTCTGCCTGCTGAGCCACCGTGGCCTGCCCTAAATTTACATTTTTAAACTGTCTCCTTGGTGGGCTTTGATGCAAGCAAAAGTTCGTGATTCCCTAAGCTGGGAAAAAAGGGGAGTGGGGGTGTAACTGGGAAATCAAGAATGAACAAATGACCGTGATTACTAAACATTCAATAGATGTATTTTTCTTCCTTTATTGTAGAATAGGCGGAAGTTAATACCTGAAATGAACTGAAACTCCACTAGTTTTGACTTGTTTTTAGTTTCTATTCTAATGGTTATTGCGACCTGCTCTCAGCCCTGTGTTACTTACTATTATAATAGTACCAACTCCAACCCCCCCTCGTTTGAATCCAGAGAAACCCTGAACTTCTCACACTCAGGGACAGATTCTGGAGCTGACAGGCCATCTGTTCTCCTGCATCGCACAATAAACTCTTTCTCTCCTTGAAGCCCCAGTGCCGTGGATCGGATGGATCGGCAGTTACGTGCATCAGGCAGAGAACCA
>PVIY010031594.1:0-29770 GCA_004026745.1 Myrmecophaga tridactyla | reverse complement strand
TATTCTCACAAGCAGTGTGGACAACCAAAGCTATAGGCTGAGCCCCCAGTCTTGGGGTTTGTTCATATGAAACTTAACCCCACAAAGGATAGGTCAAGTCTACTTAAAATTTAGGCCTAAGAGTCACCCCCAAGAGAGCCTCTTTTGTTACTCAGATGTGGCCTCTCTCTCCAGCCAACATGACGAGCAGTCTCACCACACTCCCCCTCTCTGCGTGGGACATGACTCCCAGGGGTGTGGACCTTCCTGGCAAAGTGGGACAGAGATCCTGGAATGAGCTGAGACTCAGCATCAAGGGATTGAGAGAACCTTCTCGACCAAAGGGGGAAGAGTGAAATGAGACTAAGTATCAATGGCTGAGAGATTCCAAACAGAGTCGAGGTTATCCTGGAGGTTATTCTTATGCATTAAGTAGATATCACCTCGTTGTTCAAGATGTAGCAGAGAGGCTGGAGGGAACTGCCTGAAAATGTACAGCTGTATTCCAGTAGCCATGTTTCTTGATTGAACAATGATATAGCTTTCACAATGAGACTCTGTGAATGTGAAAACCTTGTGTCTGATGCTCCTTTTAGCTACTATATCAACAGAAGAGTAGAACATATGGAATAAAAATAAATAATAGGGGGAACAAATGTTAAAATAAATTCAGTTTGAAATGCTAGGGAAATGAAAGCAAGGGGTAAAGGGTATGGTATGTATAATCTTTTTTTTCCTCTATTATTGTTTTATTTCTTTTTCTGTTGTCTTTTTATTTCTTTTTCTAAATCGATGCAAATGTTCTAAGAAATGATGAATATGTAACTATGTGATAATATTAAGAATTACTGATTGTATATGTAGAATGGAATGATATCTTAATGTTTTTTGTTAATTTTTTTTAATTAATAAAAAAAAGATAAAAAAAAAAAGGACATAAATATACAAGTCAAAGAAGCCCAATGAACTACAAACAGAATAAATCCAAATAGGCCTTCACCAAGGCACATACTAATGAGTCTGTCAAATATTAAAGAGAAGGAGAAAATTCTGAAAGTGGCAAGAGAAAAACAATCTACTACATACAAGGGAAATCAAATTAAGACTGAGCTCAGACTACTCAACTAGCATCCTGGAGATCAGAAGGCAATGGTATGCTATATTCAAGATTCTGAAAAAGAAAGACATCCAGGCAAGAATTCTGTACCCAGCCAAATTATCCTTCAAAATTGAGGGAGAGATTAAAGTTTTCACAGACAAAGAAGTCCTGAAAACACTGTAAACAAGAGACTGGCCCTACAAGAAATACTAACAGGAGTTCTGCTGGATGAAAGAGAAAAAAGACAGGAGAGGGAGGTCTGGAAGACGGCACAGAATTGAAGAGTATCACTAAGGGTAATTTAAAGAATACAAAGAGAAAGAAGGAAAAGAATATCTCGATCTGACAAATAAAATAAAAAGATAAGATGGTGGAATCAAGAAACACCTTTCCAGTAATAACTTCAAATGTTAATGAACTAAACTTACCAATTAAAAGATACAGGTTGGCAGAATGGATTAAGAAAATCCAGCTATATGCTGCTTACAAGAGACTCATTTTAGACACAAGGATACAAATAGATTGAAAGTGAAAGGATGGAAAAAGATTTTCCATGCAAGTCGTAACCAAAAGAAAGCAGGTATAGCTACACTAATATCAGACAAAAAAGACTTTAAATGTAAAGACATCACAAGAGACAAAGAAGGACACTATATACTAAATAAAGGGTCAATTCAATAACAATCATAAATGCTTATGCTCCCAATCAAGGAGTTCCAAAATACATGACACAGACATTGGCAAAATCGAAAGGAGTGATAGATGTTTCAACAATAGTAGTAGAAAACTTCAATAAACTGCTCTCCTCTATAGATAGAAAAACCAGACAGAAGAGACAAAAGAAAATAGAAAAGTTAAATAATTTGATAAATGAATTAGACCTCACAGACATATATAGGTCACCGCACCCCAAAGTACAAGGTTATACATTCTTCTCTACTGCTCATGGAATATTCTCCAGGACAGATCATATGCTGGCACAAAATATGTCTTCATAAACTTAAAAACATTGAAATCGGGCGGCTGCCGTGGCTCAGCAGGCAGAGCTCCGACCTGCCATGCTGGAGGTCTGGAGTTCGATCCCTGGTGCCTCCTGCCCATATGCAAATTTAAAAAAAAAAAAAACATTGAAATCATTCAAAGCACTTTCTCTGATCACAATGGAAAGAAGCTGGATCTCAATAACCACCAAAGAACAAGAAAATTCACAAATATATGGAGATTAAATAGTATACACTTAAACAACCAGTGGGTCAAAGAAGAAATTGCTAGAGAAATCAGTAGCTATCTGGAGATCAATGAACATGAGAATACAACTTATCAGACCTTATGGGATGTGGTGAAGGCTGTGCTGAGAGGGAAGTGTATTGTCCTAAATGGCTACATTAAAAAACATGAAAGAGCAAAAATCAAGGACTTAACAGCAAACCTGAAGGAACTTGAGAAAGAACAGCAAACTAACCCCAAAGCAAATAGGAGAAGAGAAATAACAAAGATTAAAGCAGAGGTAAATGAATGGAAGAAGAAAAGAACAACAGAAAGAATCAATGAACTCAAAAGTTGGTTCTCGGAGAAAATCAGTAAAATTGATGGGCTACTAGAAAGGCTGACAAAGAAAAAAGGAGAGAGGATGCAAATAAAATCAGAAATGAGAAGGGGTGTGTTACCACAGACCCTGATGAAATAAAAGAAATCATAAGAGGATATTGTGAACAACTATATACAAAAAATCTAGACAACTTAGATGAGATGGACAAATTCCTGGAGACTCACAAACAACCAACACTGACTCAGGAAGAAATAGATGATCTCAAGAAACCAATCACAAGTAAAGAGATTCAGTCATCAAAAATCTTCCTACAAAGAAAAGCTCAGACCACATGACTTCACAGGGGAATTTTATCAAACTAAGGAAACAAGAGCTCTACCTAACTCATTTTATGAAGTTAATATCACTTCAATATCAAAACCAGGTAAAGATCCTATAAGAGAGGAAAACTACAGGCCAATCTCCCTAATGAACATAGATGCAAAAATTCTCAATAAAATATTAGCACATCAAATCCAATAACACATTAAAATAATTATACACCATGATCAAGTGGGGTTTATAACAGGAATGCAAGGATGGTTCAACACAAGAAAATCAATTAATGTAATACAGCACACCAAGAAATCGAATGGGAAAATCACATGATCATCTCGATTAATGCTGAAAAAGCATTTGACAAAATTCAGCATCCTTTTCTAATAAAAACACTCCAAAAGATAGGAATCAAAGGTAACTACCTCAATATGATAAAGAGAATATATGAAAAAAACAATAGCCAGCATTGTACTTAATGTAGAGAGACCGAAAGCCTTCCCCCTAAGATCAGAAACAAAGGATGCCTACTGTCACCACTATTATTCAACTTTGTGCTAGAAGTTCTAGCTAGAGCAGGACAAAGAAATAAAAGGCATCCAAATTGGAAAGGACGAAGTATAACTCTCATTATTTGCAGAAATGATACTATACTTGGAAGATCCTGAGAAATGTACAACAAAGTTACCTGAGCTAATAAATTCAGCAAGGTGACGGGATATAAAATTAATGTGCAAAACTCAGTAACATTTCTATACACAAGCAATGACTAGCTGAGGAATCAGCTAAGGAAAAAATTTCATTCACAATAGCAACTAAAAGAATCAAGTACTTAGAAATGAACTTAACTAGGGACATAAAGGACTTGTACACAGTGAACTACATGACATCGCTAAAAAAAAATCAAAGGTCATCTAAATACGTGGAAAAACATTCCCTACTCATGGATAGGAAGAATAAATACAGTTAAGATGTTGTGCTGGTTTGAATCTGTGGTGGACCCCCAGAAAGCCATGTCCTTTAATCCTCATTCAATATTGCTGGGTGGGAGCATTTTGATTGTTCCCAGAGATGTGACCCACCCAGTTGTGGGTGGTAACTTTTGATTAGATGATTTCCATGGAGGTGTGTCTCCACCCATTGAAGGTGGAGTTGCTTACTGAAATCCTTTAAAAGAGGAAACATTTTGGAGAGAGTTCCTTTTGTAGAGCCGCGAGAAAGCCAGCAGATGTCACCATGTTCGCCATGAGCCCTTCCAGCTGTGAGAGAAACGTTGAACTTCATCAGCCTTCTTGAACCAAGTTATCTTTCCCTAAATGCCTTAGATTGCACAGTTCTACAGATATGTTTTAATTGGGACATTTTCTTGGCCTTAGAACTGTAAACTAGCAACTTATTAAATTCCCCTTTTTATAAGCCATTCCATTTCTGGTACACTGCATTCCAGCAGCTAGCAAACTAAAACAGATGTCAATTCTCCCCAATTGATCAAGAGATTCAACACAGTACCAATCAAAATTCCAACAATGTACTTTGAAGATTTGGAAAAACTAACTACCAAATTCATCTGGAACGAAAAGAGACCCCAAATAGGTGAAAGATCCTAAAAAACAGAAGAATGAAATGGGAGAATTACCACACCCTGACATCAAAACCTATTACAAAGCCACAGAAGTCAAGACAGCATGGTACTGGCACAAAGACAGAAGCACTGATCAATGGAATCAAATCAAGAGTGCAGAAATAGAACACCAAATTGATGGTCAACTGATTTTTGACAAGGCCCCAAATCCTCTGAGCTGGGACAAAATAGTCTTTTCAATAATTGGGCATGGAAGAACTGGATATCAATAGCCAAGAGAATAAAAGAACCCTTATCTTACACCATACACAAAAATTAACTCAAAGTGGATCAAACACCTAAATATAAGAAATAGCACCATAAAGCTTCTAGAAGAAATATGTGGGACATCTTCAAGACCCAGTAATAAGGGTAGCTTCCTAAACTTTATGCCCAAAGCAGTAGCAACAAAAGGAAAAATAGATAAATGGGAACTCCTCAAAATCAAGTGCTTAAGCATTTCAAGACTTTGTCAAAAAGATGAAGAGGCAGCCAACTCAATGGGAGAAAATATTTGGGAATCACATATTAGAGAAAGGTTTGATTTTCTGCATATACAAAGAAATCATACAATTCAACAACAAAAGAACAAACAACCCAATTATAAAATGGGCTAAAGATACGAATAGGCATTTTTTCTGAAGAGCAAATACAGATGGCTCAAAAGCACATGAAGAGATGCTCATTTTCACTGGCTATAAGGGAAATGCAGATCAAGACTACAATGAGATACCACCTCACACCTATAAGAATGGCTGTCATTAAACAAACAAGAAACTATAAATGTTGGAGAGGATGTGGAGAAACTGGGACACATATGCACTGCTGGTGGGAATGTACAATAGTACAGAAAACTGGCGGTTCCTGAGGACACTAAATATCGAGGTGCCTTATGACCCAACAATAGCACTTGGTATTTACCCAGAAGAGCTGAAAGCAACGACACAAACAGACATTTGCACACCAATGTTCATAACAGCATTATTCACAATTGCCAAAAGATGAAAACAAACCACATGCCCATCAACAGACGAGTGGATCAACAAAATGTGGTGTATATATATACGATGGAATATCATGCAGCAGTAAAACAAAATGACGTCCTAAAGCACATGACAAGATGGATGAGCCTTGAGGACATAATGCTGAGTGAAATTAGTCAAACAGAAAAGGATAGATTCTGTATGATTCCACTTTCATGACCAGAATAAAGGTATAATCAGAGGCTAATAATACAGAGTATAGGGGACTTAGAGATACACAGAAGCTAGAGACGGGTGAACCGATGGCTAATGAGGTTGAATTCCAATGTAAGGGAATAGATAGCAGTGAAGGTGATTCTCTAGTGGGTTTATAATTAATATTACCATATTGAAGATGAACAAGATTGAAAGAGGTTGTACAGACCTACGTGTCCCACTGATTAACACTAGAAATATGAATTAGTTCTCACAAGAATGACTTCAAAGATATGATTCTTGTACAAAAAAGTGTTTAAGTTCAGGGTATAGGGGGAAAACTGCTATTCCATGCTATGAGCTATGGTCAAAAGGAAACCATCAGCACTACCACAGCAATAGCAGAGGTAAATAATGGGGGAGGGATAAGAGTTAAGAGGAGGTTTCGATTTCTTATTTGGCGAGGGTGTGTTTGTTAGTCTTCTCCCTCTTGGGAACAATGAAATTATCTAAAATTGAGAATGCTGATGGACTGTGGACTTTGAGCCCTCTACATGATGCCCGATGCAGGTGGCTGAAGGATGCACTGACATCAGTAGTCGATTGGCAAAGGATGGTGTATACTTATGAATGAAGGTTGTGCTGCTACAAAAAGGAATACGTCGTGAGGCATG
Source organism: Myrmecophaga tridactyla (assembly GCA_004026745.1). NCBI lineage: Eukaryota > Metazoa > Chordata > Mammalia > Pilosa > Myrmecophagidae > Myrmecophaga > Myrmecophaga tridactyla. The sequence continues at coordinate 23,355 of PVIY010031594.1, read as the reverse complement.
CAATGATGTGAGTGAATATGTGGGACATCTGGTGAGACAAAATAAGTCGGCAACAAAAGAACACGAATGGTATGGTCACCTTTAGAAAATACTTGTAAGAAAGCAGGGGCCTAGACTGTAAGCTTTTAGAGCAGACACATTAAGTCCAGAGTGGTGAATATTATTTCTGGATTTTGAGAGGCTGTTTTATATATATATAACCTGATATTTAGAGATAAGAACGAAGCTGGGTTGCGGTTAAAGTAATTGAGAACATAGGAGCAAGGAAGACAGTGTCTATATTTTAAAACCACACATATTCTTTGAGACCAGTGGAAGAAAGGTTTATTTGATCTGGAACTGAAATTTTCTGTAGTGCATAATCAAATTCAACCTATCTGTACAGTTCATTTGACTGAAAAACTGGGAGCACAGAAAAAGAAAGAGGTCCTTTAATCCTGTATAGATTATTGTAACGCCTGGATACATCCTAGAGTATATTAAGCAAATAATCCAAAAGTACTAGCAAAGAGCAATTAGACAAGAAAAAGAAATACAAGGCATCAAAACTGGAAAGGAAGAAGTAAAACTCTCACTGTTTGCAGATGATATCATACTATATGTCGAAAACCCTGAAAAATCCACAGCAAAACTACTAGAGCTAATAAATGAGTACAGCAAAGTAGCAGGTTACAAGATCAACACTCAAAAACCTGTAGTGCTTCTATACACTAGTAATGAACAATCTGAGGGGGAAATCATGAAAAAAACTCCATTTACAACTGCAACCAAAAGAATAAAATATTTAGGAATAAATTTAACTAACGAGACAAAAGACCTATATAGAGAAAACTATAAGAAATTGTTAAAAGAAATCACAGAAGACCTAAATAAATGGAAGGGCATACTGTGCTCATAGATTAGAAGACTAAATATAGCTAAAATGTCAATTCTACCTAAACTGATTTACAGATTTAATGTAATACCAATTAAAATCCCAAAAAATTTACTTCTGAGAAACAGAAAACCCAATAACCAAATTTATCTGGAAGGGCAGGGTGCCCCGAATAGCTAAAAGTATCCTGAGAAAGACAAATGAAGTTGGAGGTCTCACACTAACTGACTTTTAAGGCGTATTACGAAGCTACAGAGGTCAAAACAGCACGGTACTGGCATAAAGACAGATAAACTAACCAATGGAATCGAATAGAGTATTCATATATAGACCCTCTCATCTATGGACAATTGATCTTTGATAAGGCAGTCAAGCCAACTCACCTGGGACAGAACAGACTCTTCAATAAATGGTGCCTAGAGAACTGGATATCCATATGCAAAAGAATGAAAGAGGATATATATCTCATACCCTACACAAAAATTACCTCAAAATGGATCAAAGACCTAAACATTAGACCTAAGACCATAAAACTGTTTGAAGAAAATGTAGGGAAAAATCTTATAATAGGAGGCGATTTCCTAGACCTTACACCCAAAGCATGAAAATTGAAGAAAGAAAGAAAGAAATGGGAACTCCTCAAAATTCAACACTTTTGGGCATCAAAGAACTTCATCAAGAAAGTAAAAAGACAGCCTACACAATGGGAGACAATATTTGGAAATGATGTATCAGATAAAGGTCTAGTATCCATATATATATATAAATACATAAAGAGATTGTTCAACTCAACAACAAAAAGACAGACAATCCAATTACAAAATGGGCAAAAGACTTGAACAGACACTTCTCAGAAGAGGAAATACAAAAGGTCAAAAGGCACATGAAAAGATGCTCAACTTCCCTGGCTATTAGGGAAATACAAATCAAAACCACAATGAGATTTCATCTCACACTCACAAGAATGGCCATTATCAATAAAACAGAAAACAGCAAGTGCTGGAGAGGATGTGGAGAAAGAGGCACACTTATCCACTGTTGGTGGGAATGTTAAATGGTACAACCGCTGTGGAAGGCAGTTTGGCAGTTCCTCAGGAAGCTAAGTATAGAATTGCCATATGACCTAGCAATACCATTGCTTGGTATCTACTCAAAGGACATGAGGGAAAGACAGAAATGGACATTTGCACACCAATGTTTTATAGCAGCATTATTTACAATTGCCAAGAGATGGAAACAGCCCAAATGTCCATCAACAGACGAGTGGCTAAATAAGCTGTGGTATATACATACAATGGAATATTATGCAGTTGTAAGACAGAATAAAGTTATGAAGTACGTAACAACATGGATGGACCATAAGGACATTATGCTGAAGGAAATTAGCCAAAAACAAAAGGACAAATACTGTATGGTCTCACTGATATGAACTAATATTAATGAATGAACTTGGAGAATTTCAGTTAAGAACAGAGGTCATCAGGAGATAGAAATAGGGTAGATATTGGGTAATTGGAACTGAAGGAATACAGATTCTGGAACAGAACTGATTGCACAAATTCAGAAATGGATAGCACAATACTACGTAACTGTAATACAATAATGTTAGAACACTGAATGAAATTGAATGTGAGAATGATGGAGGAGGACTGGGGGCACAAACGAAATCAGAAGGAAAGATAGACGATAAAGACTGAGATGGTATAATCTAGGAATGCCTAGAGTCTATAATGATAGTGACTAAATGCACAAATTTAAAAATGTTTTGCATGAGGAAGAACAAAGGAATGTCAATAATGCAGGGTGTTGAAAACAGATGGTAATATTTTAAAACTAACTTATGTGTAAGACTAAAGCAAAAAATGTTTATTTGGTACAAAATTTTAAGAATTTATATTTTGACTAGTGCATTTCCTAATATAACTTATGTGGACAGCTTAATTGAACACCATAAGTATATGGAACCTTGAGTAGGGTATCAGATTTTGTAGATTTGTCCAGATTGATTCCTCCCCGCTAGGTGGAACATGACATCCAGGGGTGAACGTCTCTGGCAATTTGGGAGATGACTCCCAGTGATGAATTCAGCCCTGGCATGGTGGGAGCAATAATTCCAACCTGACCAAAAGGGGGAAAAGAAGTGTAATTTAAAAAGTATCAGTGGCAGAGAGAGTTCAAATAGAGTCGAGAGGCTACTCTGGAGGTTGTTCTCATGCAAGCTTCAGGTAGACATTGCTACCTATCATAACCTGCCAACCCCTAACTAGAATCATTCCAACCAATCCTAAAGAACACCTAGGGCAATATATAAGATTCCACAAGAGTTCCATGCACTAGAGTAACTTTCCAGAAACCTATAACCTCCAAATGGGCCCCTGGTCCAGATAAGTCCTGAAACCTAGCCTAGCCTCTCTAGAACATCAGATGGTTCCTTCTTCCTAACCAATATTAGTGACACACCCTTCCAATATGAAAAATTTAGAATTGCCATAGCCCAAACACCCCTAAAGACAGGGATGGAAAGATCAAAGATGATGTTGGAGTTATACAGAGAAGATGGGATTTAACAAATGAATATGAATGCTGAATCATTAAATTGATATTTCTTTTAGTCTCCAGTATTTTAGAGCAGCTAAAAGTGAAAACATAAAATTGTGAAACCGTAACCCGTGTCAAACTCTGAAATATGTTCTACAAATAACTGTGGTGCAGTGCTTTGAAATTTATAGTTTTTTTGTATATATGTTATTTTTCACAAAAAAAGAAAGAAAAAAAGTTGATTGTGATTATAAAAAAAATAGTTAAACCCTCTAGCCTCCTATGTTCTGGAGCAGGTAGAAGGAAGAATCTGAGAGGATTGTATAGCAGCCCATGACAACTGGGATCTGTCCTGTAACTACCTGTTGAAGAGTGCTTTGAAAACGATTGTTTTTTTATTTCTTTGCTGTGTATACATGTTATACTATACAATAAAGAAAAGTTAAAAAAAATGAGCACAGCAAAGTGGCAGGGTACAGGAGCAATAAGCAAAAATGAGTAGTGTTTTTATACACTAGCAATGAGCAATCTGTGGAGGAAATTAAGAAAAAAATTCCATTTACAATAGCTACCAAAAGAATCAAATATTTAGGCATAAACTTAACCAAAGACATAAAAAACCCATACACAGTAAACCACAAAACACTGCTAAAAGAAATCAAGGAAGTCCTAAATAAATGTGCATGGATTGGAAGATTAAATGTATTTAAGATGTCAATCCTACCTAAATTGATTAATAGAGTCAATGCAATACCAATTAAAATCCCAACAACTTACTTTGCAGAAATCAAAAAAACAATAAACAAGTTTACTTAGAAGAGCAGGGTGCCCCAAATAGCTAAAAATTTCTTGAGAAAGAAAAATGAAGTCGGATGTCTAGCACTACCTGATTTTAAAGCATATTACAAAGCTACAGTGCCCTCTGGACGGCAGTGTGGTGGTTCCACAGGAGGCTAAGTATAGGGTTGCCACATGATCCTGCAACCCCATTATTAAACAAAGACTTGAAGAATAGGTATCAATAGGCATTTGTACACTGGTGTTTATGGCGGCATTATTCACAATTTGCAATGGATGGAGCTGGCCTAAGGGTGTATCAACTGATGAAAGAAGAGTGAACCATGGTATATGCATATGACAGAATACTGAATGGCTGCAGGAAGGAAGGAAGTCATGTGGAAAGCAACTAGGTGAATGACCCTTGAGGACATTATGTTGAGTGAAATAAGACAGAAACAAAGTGACAAATAATGTATCATCTCATTAATAAAAACTAACTATAACGAGCAAACTCTGAACATTGAACTCGAGTGCATAGGTTATTAGGGGACAAAAAATGGACAGAGACTGGGCAATCGATGACTTAGTACAGAACATTCAAATAAGGCTCACTGTAAAGATCTCCTAGATTGTAAGCTCTTACAGCAGTCACATCTATTTCTGAGTTTTAACTATTATATTTTCAAATTCTGAGATGTTGTGCTCTTTCTGTATAACCTGGTAGTTCTCTGCAACTCTGGGGTATCTGTTTGACACCTGAGACTCAGAGTTTGAGTTCTGCAGCTCTGAAAGTCAGCATTACTCCATATAGCAACTGTTAAAGAAGATGAAAAAGAGATCAGACTCCAATTAGAGATACGAATGAAATGGACCTGGCTAGGACTAAGTAAATCAGAATACAGGGTAAAGGATGATACTGTATTTTAAAACTTCAACTTCTATGTGAGACCAAAGGAGGAGATGTTTATTTTGTCCAAAATTTAAATTTTCTGTAGCACACTAATTTAACCACTCTGGTCAGTGTATTTAAATAATCTAATTACATGGAGCCTACAATAGGGAATGAGATCTTGTTACTCTATACAGGTTAACGTAACAGCTTGATACATTCCTGAGTATTTTGGGCAGAAAATAAAAAAAAGTATCTGCAAAATTCCCTTGAGGGACTGGGGGGTGGGATAGGGAGAATGTACACTTATTAAACTTCCCCACCTGGGGAATTCCTGATATTCTCTCAGGCATTAAGGACTCCCAATTTAATAAGCCAACCCCTCAGTCTTAAGGCTTGCCCTTATGAAACATTTCTGCAGTGACAAAGCTAGGCCTGCATGTAATTATGCCTAAGTCACCCCCAAAGAGCCTCTTTTGTTGCTCAGATGTGGCCTCTTTCTTTAAGACAACTCTGCAAATAAAATCACTACCCTCCCCCCTCTACATAGGACATGACTCCCAGGGATATAAGTCTCCCAGGCATTATGGGACATTACTCCCAGGGATGGCACTGGCCTGGTGTCATGGGATTGAGAATGCCTTCTTAACCAAAAGGGGGACAAGAAATGGAAGTAAAGTTTCAGTTAGCCAGGCGTTTCAAGTAGAGTTGAGAGATCATTCTGGAGGTTACTCTTATAACAGCTTTAGCCAGATGCTGCAGACTACCATGGTATGCCAAGCCCCAACCAACAGTATTCCTGAAATACCTAAGGAATGCCCTCGGTTCTATCTAAGTCTCTATAAAAGTTTTTCTTTGTAAGTTTATTTTTCTCAGAAACTTAAGGCCTCCAGATTGAGCCTATGCCAGATGAGCCCTAAAACCCAGAGGTAGCAGTCTCTCCAAGAACATCACCAGTTTCATACCTCTATCACATAAGGTCAACACCCCTTTCCAGCACAAAAAAAAAGCTCATTACTCAGGTACCTCTGAAGTTTGAGAGAAAGATCAAATGAGAGGGAGGCGGTATCACTGAGAAAGCAGGATTTAACAAATGACTGTGACTACAAGTTCATTATATAAATAATATTTCTTTGTAGTGTTTAGTGTTTTAGAATAGCCAGAAGGAAATACCTGAACTTGCTGAACTGTAACACTGTAACCCAGTAGCCCTGATCTTTGATAATGATTGAGTAACTATACTGAAAAAAAAAAGAAAGTCGCCCTTGTTTGTATGGATCTATTTCTGGATGTTTAGTTCTGTTCCAGCAATATATATATTATATATATATGACAATTCTACACTGTCTTAGTTAACCTACCTCTATTGTAAGTCTTAAAATTAGGTAGAGTCCAACACTAGTGGTCAATAAGAGGGAGGGGTGAGGGGTATGTTTGGGATTTTCTTTTTTCTTTTTATATCTTTTTCTGGAGTAATGCAAATGTTCTAAAAATGATCAGGGTCATGAATGCACAACTATGTGATGATATTGTATAGTATGTGAATAGATCTCAAAAAAGATATGCGAATATAACTAAAAAAAATTACATTTTAAAAAAAGATGGCGGGCGGGCCATGGTGGTTCAGTGGCAGAGTTCTCACCTGCCATGCCTGAGACCTGGGTTCGGTTCCTGGTACCTGCCCATGCGAAAAAAAAAAAAAAAAGAAAAAGAAAAACAAACAAACAATAAAAGATGGAACATATTTCATGTTTTTAGTGAATTATAAAACTATACTGAGTTTGCTTAGCTCCCTGTTAATGTACAGCTTCACGAGGCATCTAGAGACACATTTTTTTCCAGATTGGCATTTCATGGGTCACCCAGTTCATTTCCAGTAATGATCACCATGCTATATAGACTTGTCTGCTTCCTGGAGGAGCAAGGAATGGTGAAATCAGCAACAGAGAAAACTATTCTTAAAATGTGTTATAAACTCAGTTTAGTTTAATCTGTCAAGTGCTAGAGTATTACATGCAATTTTAGCACAGTCCATTTTTTGGAGGACTCTTGCTGAGGCTGAGCTTTCTTTAGTGATCTCGCAATCAATATGACCCTCACTTCATGTTCAAAAAATATTAAAGAAGAAAAGAAAAGGCAGCTGTCTGTTAGGTTATACAGGATTTATGTGGTATCTTCAAAAACCAATCTGAGAAAGTTTTCCACTCACTGATTTTAGCTGAGCCACCAAGAAAACAAGAAAATCCTTCTGCAAAATTCTCAATAAGATATTTTCTAAAGACCTGAAGCATGAAACCTGGATTACAATGGTTGAGCAAAAAAAAGAAAGTAATTCCTACAAAAACTAAATTAAAACATTAAAAGTATAACAATATAAAATTTATTTTAAAACTGCAAAGATTTGACAATATATAAAAACCTATGCAATGGTAAAAAATAATTTTTAAATATGTAAACTATAAAATTCAGAGTGAAAATGTTGAGTTTTTAATTCTATTTATAATATTTATATAATGTATAAATTTTTCTATGTTCTCCTTACCGAGAAACTTAGTTCTTATTATTTGATAGCAAGCTACATGATTTTATAGTGCACCACAGAAAAAGATTTAAAAAAAACACTGAAAGTTCTACAGGTTTATCAACTGTACTTACATTATCACAAATGTAACAGAAAAACGATTGAAAATCTTCATACCTAGTTATATGTAAATTTTCATACTGTAATGACTTGAGTTTGATATAGAAATGACAAAAGCAATAAAGTAGGCTTTTCCATCTATTCTACACATTTAGATTCACTGTGGTAGATAGCAAAAGGGCCAGAATTATCCCGACATCCACCAGCCCCAGTAGCTCTACCAATTGACCCCAGATGCACAAACACCTGGCCACGATCAGCTGATCCTGGCCCAGAGGAAAAGACCCATCCAGCTGAGCTGAGCCTATCTCTGAAGTATACAAACTGTCTATCCTACAGAAAAATAAGCTAAATAAATGGTGATTATTCTAAGCCACTACATTTAGGGTAATGTTTTATAGAACAGTAGATGACTGATACACTTTCTTACAGCTTTTTACTTTTACAGCACATCTGCTACGTCACTGAACAACTGAAGTATATATGAGCACCGCTGCACGGAAAAAGCAATCATATACATATCAGCATTTGCATAATGAACATTCTTTTACAAGCTAGCCTTCTCCTCATGTTCTTCTAACCATACAATGAGAATAGCTAAAAGGACCTCAGATACATATTTCATCAAGACGTAGAGGTATTTCTACTAAATGTTAGTGAATCTTGAAGTTTTTGTTTATAATATAAAATTCCCTAAAAAACTTTCCAAACAGTAGTCACAGGAAATTCTTACCTATAATCATCTAACTGTACTAGAAAACGTACGATATCATGATGTGCTTTTAGTACTAGCAGTTCAGTGTAGGGGTTCCGGGTTTGTTCTTCATCTACCGTCTGTAAAGAAGATTTCTTGCATTGGAAGAAAACAAAAACAGAAAGAAAGAGAGAGAGAGAGAGAGAGAGAGAGAGAAATTTATCTATGATAAACATCATGTTGGAATATTTTGTATAGAATACATCTAAGAATACAAGATTTAAAAAGCCTTAAGTTACCAAGTTATAATACTATCTATTACTTCCCACAGTATCGACTAAGTAACCATCAGTTCCACATAAAACATTTCTCTTACCACAAATCTAAAATAAATTTACCTTTTTTTGTGAAATATAATACATATTCAAAAAAGCAATAAATTTCCAAGTACATTTTAATGAGTAGTTATAGAACAGATTTTAAATTTTGGTATGGGTTACAGTTCCATGGTTTTTTGTTTTTTCTTCTAGCTGCTCCAAGACACTGGAGACCAAAAGAAATATCAATATAATGATTCAGCAATCATACTCATTTGTCAAATTCTATCTTCTTTGCTATAGTTCCTTCTCTTTATTTTTCTTTTTTGTGAAAAATAACATATACAAAAAAACAATAAATTTCAAAGTATATTACAACAATTAGTTGTAGAATAAATTTCAGAGTTTGCGATGGGTTATTATTCCACAATTTTAGGTTTTTATTTCAAGGGCTCTAAGGTACTGGAGACTAAAAGAAATATCACTATAATGATTCAGTAGCCACACTTGTTTGTTAAACCCTACCTTCTCTGTATAACTCCACCATCATCTTTGATCTTTTGCCTACTCTTTAGGGGTATTTGAGCTATGCCCATTCTCAATTTTTCATTTTGGATGAGGCTGTCGATAATATGGGATAGGGGGATGGAATTGATGTTCTAGAGAGGCTGGCCCCTCTGCATTTCAGGACTTATCTGGTCCAGGGACCCACCTGGAGGTTGCAGGTTTCTGGAAAGTTACTCAGTGCATGGAACCTTTGTAGAATCTTATATAATGCCCTAAGTATTCTTTAGGATTGGCCAGAATAGTTTTGGTTGGGGTTTAGAAAGCAACTTCTAACCGCAGCTTGCATAAGCGTGACCTCCAGAATAACTTCTCAACTCTATTCGAACTTTTCCAGCCACTGATATTTGTTGCACTTCTTTTCCCCCTTTTAGTCAGGATGGCATTGTTGATCCCACAGTGCCAGGGCCAGGCTCATCCCTGGGAGTCATCTCCCATGTCACCAGGGAGACTTTCATCCCTGAATGTCATGTCCCACATAGTGGGGAGGGCAATGGTTTCACTTGCAGAATTGTGCTTAGAGAAAGCAAGCCTACGTCTGAGCAACAACAGAGGTCCTCTGGAGGTGACTCAGGCATACATCCATATTAAATTTTAATATTTCAACTCACTATAAATTTACACAATGGGTGAATTTTATTGTATATAAATTCCACCTCAATAAACCTGACTTTAAAAAAAATTTCATGAGCCAATCCAACTTAATATTTTAAAATGGGCGTTTCTTGATTAAAATTTGGCAGAAACAAAACTGCAGGTGAAAGGGATAAAATATAATATAGACTAAAACAGTGCCTAGCCCATTCTAGGCATTCAGTACAGATTTGCTAAATGAATAAAGGAAGGAATAAAATCATTTAGAGTCAATGAACTGAACTTTGGATAATAATCGACACCTTTTTTCAGCGCAAAGAAGTTAGAGTGGTCATTGTTGAGAAACCCTTAAAGATTGAGAGAATGATTAAATGAGAGGGAAGATGTATAACTTAGAAGTTAAAATTTAACAAATGATTATGTCTACTGACTCATTATATAGATACTACTTTTTAGCTTCTGGTGTATCAAAATAGCCAGAAGGAAATACCTGAAATTGCTGAACTGTAATCCAGTAGCCCTGACTTTGATAATGATTGTATAACACATAGCTTTAATCATTCTGACCAAGTATTGTAAAAACCTTGTGAATGACATTCCCTTTATCCAGTGTATGAGTAGATGACTAATAAAGACATACATGAAAAATAATAATGATAGTAATAATCATGATAATAGGTAAGAAATATGGGGGGGAAATACCCCTACACAAACTACAGACAATAGTTAAAATACTATTTTAAAAATCTTTCATCAATTGTAACAAATGTGACTACTGTTAAAAAAAACAATTACAAAAAAAAAATGTTATCAATTGTAACAAATTTTCCACACCAATGCAAGCATTGGTAGTGGGGTGGTGTTTGGGAATCTTGGTTTTTTCTCCATGATTGTTCTGGAAACCCAGAACTTCTCTAATAAATTTAAATAAAGAAAAACCTCTGTCCTTAACCTCTAAACCAGGGATTCCCAACCTTGACGTTTTGGACATTTTGGACAAAAAATTATTTATTGTTGGGGGCTGTCCTGTGCATTTTTAGCAGCATCCCTGGCCTCTATACATTAGATGCCAGTAGAAAACAACCCCCACACATAGGTATTGTCAATCAAAAATGTCTTCAGCCATTGTCAGATGGGGGGGGTGGCTCAGTTGAGAACCACTGCTTAAACTATCCACACATTAGGGAAAACCGTAAATTCTGATAATGTACAAATTCACAACAGTTATAGAACTGAAGTACTCTTACATGAAGAAATGTACAAATTAACATGAACAAATGTTTTCAAAAAAATTCACCCCAGAAGCATTAATATTTTATTTATTCCCTGTCTCCCTTCTAGCAGAGGTTCTGATGAGAAAAGCAAAAGTTAGAAATCTAAACACTGTATAAACTGCTTCTCTTAATGAAAGCCTGACAGGCAAGGCAGAACTGGTTAATTAAATTATATGACTAGCCAAATAATCGGGTCAATACAGAATAGCTATGTATGTGTCATATGTGGACTATTCAGTGATCCACAATTCTTCCATAATCTGATGGATTACAGCCTAATCTGACATAAATACATTTGTTTTAAAATAGACTGTACACCTCAAATGCAAAGATAGGAGGAAGTTAAAACTGAGAAGTCTGCTTACCACAATTCAGTTTTTTTTTCACTTTTAACAGTCCAAATAAATATTTCTTATGAGAAATAAGAGACTTACAAAATCAGTCGAGTAGTAGATCTCAACATTTTTAAAGTTGCAAAATTATTCTCAACATTTCAAATGTGAATCTCATTAAGGTCTATTCAATTATTCAGACACCTGTCGGAAGTGTGACTATGGAACTAGAAATGGCAATTAATTATAGAAACATTTCTTTGATTCTGAAACAAATTACTAATTTTTAGAAATAATTATGTACGTTTTATCTTGAGAAAGCACCAGTTAATGTTGGGAAGAGGCACCCACTCAAATGCACCGAAAGTGGAAAGGCTGCATTCAGCACTTGCTCGTGTCCGGTAAATCGGCAGCTTTAAGCTGGCACGAGGCTGGTTTAGGCGGCCAGAAGACCCAAGTTCTTCGAAGTCCCAACACCGCTGGCGAGCAGCTGAGCGTCCTCAGCCAGTCATTTCCGCGTGGGCCGCACTCTGCCCAGCCAGAGACGGGCCTGTGTGCCCAGGACCCCGCGGCGGGCCGGCGCTCGGCTCGTCCACACCCGCAGGCCCCGCCTCCGGCCGAGACGCGCCTCGGGCCCCGCGAGCCCGGCTCCCACCGCGGCCAAGTCGGGCAGCTGAGGCCTGAGGGACTCACCTCGGCCAGCCCCTGGGGTTCTCGGCCTCCCCCGATCAGCCATCGCAGCATCCGGCGGCGGCGGCGTCTGGCCGGCGCAGGCCCGGCAGCCGGAACTCGGCAGTCAGCGCCAGACCAACGCCGGCCCGTGCCGCCCTCCACTCGCCCGCGGAACCAAGAGGTGCAGGGCTGAGACCACAGCCCAGAGATTCCTGCGGAGATTCAGTTTGCGGTACCAGCCTCCGGGACAGCTGGAGGCCGAGGCGCCGCGGCTGCGGCGGCGCGCGACGCGAAGTGAGCACGTACGGGGCCCCGAGCGCGCGCCAGGCCGGGAGCTCGAGCGGCCCCTGGCGGACGCACGCGCACCGCCGCCCAGGAACGGCCCCTCCCTCTGGAATCCTTCACTTAGCAGGTGGTCCAAGACACCTGCCCCCTTTTCCCAAAGAGCTGGCTGGAGAAGGTGGGGAGCAGTACACTTCTGCTTCCATACTGATGCGGGTGTACACGTGTACACCAGAAGAAATCCGACCAACATTTATTGTGTGCTGTGCTAAGGCTTTCCATAAATCCACACGGTAACTGTATATCCCCTATTTCATAGATAAAGAACTGAAGCTTTGAGAGGTTAACTACTTTATCAGAAGTTAACATCTATGAAGGAGCACCAGTGGGATTGGAACCCGATCTCTTATACTGTACTATCTAACCAAGATAGTCCTGAAGAATAGAAGGCATTTCACATCCTTTATTTTCGTAGATTTTCGTAGGAGGGCAAGGGCTCAGATTTTCTACCTGGCTGCATTTAAGAATTATTTGAGTAGCTTTTTAGAAATATAAATACCTGGCTTCCACTCCAGACTTATTAAAACATAATCTCTGTGGTTGGAACACAGGAATCAGAGTTTTGGGAAAGTTGTTTGGTTGATTCTGGTAAGTACCAAGATTTGAGAATCACTTGTCTAGGAACTACTTATACATATACCTATTCATTATACTTACACGTGAAAAGTTCATGCATATATTTGTATATGAATTTGTTACATTCAAAAGAGGCTGCAGTACTAAATTCTTGTAGGAATGGCCAGCCAATGCTTTAATTCAACAAATGTTTATTGTGCACAGATACACTACTGATGCAAAAAGGAATCAAATTAAAATCACAGCTCCCTATATTTTATGGTATGTTAGCTGTAGGCAGCTGCCCAACCTAACTGTGTCTAGAGATTTATGATCTACTGTGAGTTACCTTTGCATTCATTTTGAGTGCACTTGGCAAAAGGAACATTCCAAGGACAGAGAAGGTTGACTTTTGTATGCTAACCCCAGATCATAGTCTGTATGTAGTTGAAAACAGACAAAAATAAACTAGCTCCTAGAAAAGTGGGACTCATCGTTAATGAAACAAAACCTAGATTTTAGTCCTGGAAAGACAATTTGCTCCAAAGAAAGTAAGGAAACATAGTTGTACACCAGCATAAATATTATCCCTCATATTTTCTTTATTCTTTGGGGTTCTCTCACTACCACATTATCCTAATTTAAGGAACATGCTGCTGGCCCTTTAAAGCACTAGCCCAGTGGTGAACACTTCCTCCCTTGGTTCCTCTTAGGACAGCTAGAAAAGAATGTTCTAAAATATCATGTAAAATACTAACAGAGAGATGAAGAAGAAATAAAAATGTCTGACATGCAAATAATTACCTCATAATATTTATTGAGTACTTATAATGTGCAAGGCACTGGCTAATTACTTTACTTGCTTGGCCCTTTTGATCCTCACAACTCTGTAAGCACTAAGCACTATTACCTTAACAAGGAATGTGAGGCACAACAAAATTAAATATCTTGCCTAGGTCACAGAGTAAGGAATGGAAGAGTCAAGATCCAAATCTAAATTCAGAGCCTGTGCTTTCCTAAGGCATACCAGAGCTAGCTGGGCCTCAAGAACTTAGTTCAGTCCCCTGCCATGTGATTTGTGAAATTTCTCAACGAAATCCTCAAAAAGTTGGCACAACTTTACGAGACAGCCTGGGTCCCTTACTTCCTAGACACTCACCTATCTGAAGTGCAGTTACCCTACCTACCAGCTATAATCTCTTTCCTACATACCATGATTCCCTTCTGGTAAAAACTAAGCCAAATTCCTTTCTTGTCCCAGTCTTAGGCTTTCCTCATTGGTACAATTTACTATTTAAAAGACTATCTTCTTCTTCGGGTTAATGACATAACCAAAGAACCAGATTTCAAATAAAAACGAGTCCTTACAAAGCAAAGCATTAACCTTTAGAAGTCTAAGCAACTCTTAACTGGGTTTTGGAAACTTCCTGTTGACAAAGATGATGGTGTAAGAAGTTCCTGACTGCCACTGCCCGACAGAATCTTTGAACTAGCAAAAACTGGCAGAGTCATCTTTCTCCAAACTCAAAAAAAAAAAAAAAAAAAGGTAAAAGGGCTGCAGTAACTGGGCAAGTGCCAAAATAAGAAATCACAGCTTTAAAAAATGGTAGGAGAAGCGCATGGCACTCCTACTGGCCCCTCCATCAACCCTCCCCAGCTCAACGCAGAGTCAGCTGAGCTCCCATTGTACGTCCCTGACCCTGTTTATGAAGGAAGCAGAGTAACCCCTATGCACATACTGGGATACCTGTATGTCCATGCCAGTCTACCAGGCAGTGGCCTGAAAGACTAAACAAGAAAACTCCTCTCTGCCTCAGTTAGAAAACTTGCCCTGCAGGCATAAGCAGCTTGCGGAAAGCTAATGCAGTATAAGAAACAAATCAATGTGACCTAGGGCAAAGGATTACCTGCTTTAAGTTATACAACAGTGCATTTGGGAGGAGAAAATCTATTTCATAGGGAGTTGAAGAGGCATTCAAATTCCTGTGAATAGGGAATTCCTAATGCCATGAGCAAGCACAACCCCAGAATAAGACTTGGATTCAGAGAAGACTGAGAGGCTCTGCACTTCACATTTGCCTCCTGGCGACCTTCTTGACAGCAGGGCTAAACTCTGAAAGAGAGCACTGGCTCTCTATTGCAGAGCCAATTTGCAATGACTGCAAAAAAATGTTTTCTGTGTTGGTTTGTTTTTATTAGTTCCTGACACTCAAGGAAATCACTATTATATCACAAGCTGGAAACAAACTAAAGGAACACAGTTCTCGGGGACTAAGACCCAGAGTTAACAATTTAAAATGTTAAAAAATTATATAGTGTGCAGAAAGATTACAAAACAAACAGGAAATGACAGCCTTCCCAAGGAACAAAATACAAAAACAGAAACCAAAAAGAAAACCAGATTTTGGACATACTGGAAAAAGACTTTTAAGAAGTAAATCTCAATATGCTCAAGAAATTAAAGGAGAAAACAAAGACTAAAGGATATCAGGAAAACAATGAAGAAACAATATAAGAATCTCAATAAAGAGATGGATATTTTTAAAAGAAACAGCTGAAAACCACAATAACTGAAATGAAAATTTCCTTAGAGGGTTTCAACAGTAGAGCTAGCAAAAGAAAGCATCAATGAACTCCCATACATAATAATTGAAGTGATTCAGAATGAAAAACAGAAAGAAAAATGAAAAAAAAAAGTGAAAAGTAAGCAGAGCCTAAGAGACCTAGGCGACGCCATCATACCAGTATATGTGTTATAGGAGTCTCAGAATGATAAGAGAGAATGGGCAGAAGGAATATTCAAGGAAATTAATGGCACAAAACTTAGCAAATTAAAGAAAGACATGAACATATATATTGAAGAAGCCGAAGAAACCCCAAACAAAACAAACTTGAAGAGAATCATGACAAGACACACTCAAAATGTACAAATGCCAAGGACAAGGAGGTATGAAGGCAGAGGTATGAAATATTTAAGGTGCTAAAAGAAAGCAATTAAAAACCAAGAATTTTATACCCTTTGAGACTGTCTTGCTAAAAGGAAGGAGAGATTAAGATTCCCATGTAAACAAAAGCTAAGGGAATGTCAAACTTGCCGTACATGAAATGCTAAAGAGTTCTTCAGACTAAAAGGAAAGAGCACTAGGCAATAGAGTGAAGTAGTATAAAGAAATAAAGATCTCTGGTAAAGGTAACTACAGGGGTAATTATGAATGCATTTACTATAGTATTGCATTTTTTGGTGTGTAATGACACTTTTTACCTCTTACAGTTTTTGAAATGCAAATGCATAAAAGTAATGTGGTAGTTAGGTTCAGGTGTCAACTTGGCCAGGTGAAGGTGCCTAGTTCTGTTGCTGTGGACATAAGCCAATGGCATGTGAACCTCATCTGTTGCTGATTACATCTGCAGTCAGCTAGGAGGCGTGCCTGCTGCAATGAATATTAGGTTTAATTGGCTGGTGCTTAAATGAGAGAGCTCAAGGTAGCACAGCCCAAGCAGCTTAGCATACCTCATCTTAGCACTTGCAGTTCACCCCAGGCCTTTGGAGATGCAGAAAGGAATCACCCCAGGGAAAGTTGTTGGAATCCAGAGGCCTGGAGAGAAGGCTAACAGAGATCGCCCTGTGCCTTCCCATGTAAGAAAGAACCTCAGCTGAATGTTAGCTGCCTTTCCTCTGAAGAACTACACCTTTTTAATGAAATAAATCCCTTTTATTAAAAGCCAATCCATCTCTGGTGTGTTGCATTCTGTCAGCTAGCAAACTAGAACAAGTAATGATAAACCTATAGTTTGGGGCCTATAGTGAATAAGATACAATTTGTAACAAATACAACAAAAAGGTGGGAGGAGACAGAGCTATAGGAATAGCGTATGTGTATGCAATTGAAGTTAAGTTGGCATCAAATCAAATGTGATTGCTACAGGTTAAGTTGTTAAATTTAAGCCCTGTGGCAACCATAAAGAAAATATATGAAAAACATTTGCAGAAAGAAATGAGAAGGGGCTAAAAATGACACACAAAAAAATCAAATAAATGTGAAAGTAGTTATGCTGGTTTCAATTTATTATGCACCCCAGAAAAGCCTATTTTCTTTTAACCCTTTCCTGTGGGTACAGACCTATTGTGGGTAGAAGTTTTTGGTTAGATTGTTTCCATGGAGATGTGATCCAGAGCATTCAAGGTGGGTCTTAATCCTTTACTGGAGTCCTTTGAGAAAAGATAGACTGTAAAAGCCCAGGGAGCATAGAGAAAGAAAACCTCTCAGGAGAAGACAGAAGGACCCACAGGAGCTGGAAGAGCCATTTTGAAACCAGAATCCTGGAGAGAAGGACCAGAAAACATCACCATGTGCCTTCCCATGTGATAGAGAAACCCTAAATGCCAGCAGTCTTTCCTCAGAAAAGCCATCTTCACCTTAATGCCTTAATTCAGACATTCTCATGGCCTCAAAACTGTACATTTGTAACCTAATAGTCCCCTTTGTAAAAGCCAGTCCATTTCTGGTATACTACATTCTGGTAGCTTTAGCAAACTGAAACAGTAGGCATTAATGGAAGAATTGAGGGATAAAAAAGGTGTAAGACTTACAAAGACCAAATAGCAAAATGACAGAGGAAAGTCCAAAATTATGTGTAGTAACTTTAAATGTAAATGGATTAAACTCTCCAGTCAAAAGCCAGAGATTAGCTAATCAGATAAAAAAGTATGACCCAATTATATGCTATTCACAAGAGACTCACCTTAAATTCAAACATAAGTAGGCTGAAAATGAATGGGTGGAAATTATATACTGTGCAATTAGGAACCAAAATCCATCTGAGGTAGCTATACTAATATCAGGTAAGATAGACTAAGAGACTAATATCAGGTAAAATACTGTTAAGGATACTATATACCTATGAATGGACCGATAGAACAAAAAGACGTAACTACATATACAGCTAATGGTAGAGCCCCAAGATATAAGAAGCAAATATTGATGAATTTGAAGGGAGAAATGAAAATGTCTATGTTAATAAGAGATTACAATACATCGCTTCCAATAATGGATAGAACACCTAGACAGAAGATCAATAAGAAAACAGAATAATATAATAAATCAACTAGACCTAACAGATAACAGCATGGACATTTCTCAGGATTAAACATATGTTGGGTCACAAAACAAGTGTCCCTAAATTCAAAAATACTGAAATCATTCCAACCATAATAGTACTGTATCCTCAATATATAACTCCATTATTTAATTCCTATAAGAATCAGAATACAGTTGATCAAGAAAAAGGTTTATTTCCTGATAATGGACATGCAAAATCTAAAGAGGTAAAGTGGGACCAAAAAAACAATATAAAGAGGATAAAGGCATATGGAAACAGAGAACGTGTATGCTATTGAAGGTAAGTTGGTATCTCTTCAAATTAGTAGGAAAATGATGTAGGTTGTGTAATATAAATCCAGGCATTTTAAAGGCATTTTAAAAACATAGTGAAAAAGAAATGAAAAAGGATCAGCCAGATACATCACAAAAGATCAACTATACTGAAAAGGATATTGCAATAAAGGAAAAGAAAAAAAAAAGACATGACGACTAAAAACCAAATACAATATAGCTAAAGTAAGCAATGCCTTTGCAGTATTTACTGAATTAATAGATTAAACTCCCCTGTCAAAAGATACAAATTGGAAGAATGGATGAAAAGGCATGATCCAACTACACGTTGTTTACACGTGACTCACTGAGGCCCAAAGACACAATAGGTTGAAAGAGAAAGGACGTAAAAAGATATTCCATGCAACTGTGACCAAAAAAGGGCTGGGATAGCTACACTAGTATCAGACAAAATAGACTTAAATCAAAAGCACTTATAAAGACTAGGAAAGACTCTCTATATTAATAAAAGGGCCAATCCACCAAGGAGAAATAATAATCATAAATATTTATGCACCTAACCATAGCCCTCCAAAATATATGAGACAAACACTGGCAAAACTCAAGTTAGAAATACTTGGAGACTTTGATACACTGCACTCATCAATAGATAGAACGTTGAGACAGAATGTGAATAAGGAAACAGAGAACTTGAATAATATGGTAAATGAACTACATCCAACAGACATATACAGAACATTGCATCCCAAAACAGCAGGATTGCATTCTTATCAAACTGACAGACAACCTACTGGATCACAAAATAAGGCCCAATAAATTTACAAACATCAAAATTATACAAAGCATCTTCTCTGTCCAGAATGAAAAAGCTAGAAATCAACAGCAGGTGGGGAACTGGAAAATCCACAAATATATGGAAGTTAATTAACACATCCTTAAGCAATCAGTGAACCAAACAAGAAATTACAAGGAAAATCATAAAATTTTGAGACGATGGAAAACAAGAACACAACATATTAAAACTATTGGGATGCAGTGAAGACCATGCTGAGAGGGAAATGCATAGTCCCAAATACTTATATTTAAAAAAAGGAGCTAAAATCAAAGACTTAATTTCACACCTGGAGGAATAGAGAAAGTATAGCAAACTAATCCTGGAGCAAGGAAAGGGAAAAAAAATTAGCAAAAATGAGAGCAGAAATAAATGAAGCTGAGAATAAAAAACAATAGAATTAACAAAATCAAAAGTTGGTTCTTCAAAAGATCAATGAAATTGAGAAACTCTGAAGTAGACTGTGCCAGTTTGAAAATATTATGTACCCCAGAAAAGCCAGGTTTTAATCCTGACTCAATCTTGTGAAGGCAGCTGCTTCTTTTAATCCTAATACTGTAGATTAGATTATATTTTGATTAGTTTTTATCTCCATGGAGATGTGACACATGCAATTGTGGGTATGACCTTTTGACTAGATGGAGATGTGACTCCACCCATTCGGGTGGGTCTTGATTAGTTTACTGTAATCCTTTAAAAGAAGGAACATTTTGGAGAGAGTCAGAAATGACAGAAACCTCAGAGCTGACAGAAACTTCACAGGAGAGCTGACACAGATGCGGACATGTAGAGAATAGACACAGATGTTTGGAGATTCTTGGAACCCAGCAGACGTTGCCATAAGATGTTAAGCAAGCCAGAACCTGGAGAGAGCCAAAAGAAGCCAAGAGATGAAAGCCAGCCCCAGAGAAACAAAGTGAGGAACCCCGACAGGAACAGAGGCTGAAAGTATTGGAGCTCAGGAGCAAGGGACCAGCAGATACCAGCCACATGACTCAGCTGACAGAGGTGTTCCTGACTGTGCTGGTTTGAAAGGATGTATGGACCCTAGAAAAGCCATGTTTTAATCAAAATCCCATTTCATACAATGGCAGAATAATACCTATTCAATACTGTATGTTTGAAACTGTAATCAGATCATCTCCCTGGAGATGTGTTTTAATCAAGAGTGGTTGTTAAGCTGGATTAGGTGAGGACATATCTCCACCCATTTGGGTGGGTCTTGAGAAGTTTCTGGAGTCCTATAAAAGAGGAAACCTTTTGGAGAATGAAGGAGATTCTGAGAGAGCAGAGAACAATGCAGCCACGAGAAGCAGAGCCCACCAGCCAGTGACCTTTGGAGATGAAGAAGGAAAATACCTCCTGGGGAGTTTCATGAAACAGGAAGCCAGGAGAAGAAGCTAGCAGATGATGCTGTGTTCACCATGTGCCTTCTCACTAGAGAAAAACCCTGAACTTCATCAGCCTTCTTGAACCAAGGTATCTTTCCCTGGATGCCTTGATTGGACATTTTTATAGACTTCTTGTAATTGGGACATTTTCTTGGCCTTAGAACTGTAAACTAGCAACTTATTAAATTCCCCTTTTTGAAAGCCATTCTGTTTCTGGTATATTGCATTCCAGCAGCTAGCAAACTAGAACACTGACACATCTGCCTTTCTTGAGTGAAGGTAACCTCCTGTTGGTACCTTAATTTGGACACTTTCACTTCCTTAGAACTGTAAACTTGTAGCTTATTAATTCCCTTTTATAAAAGCTGTTCCAGTTCTAGTATATCGCATTCTGGCAGCTTGCAAACTACCACATAAACTGACAAAGGAAAAAAGAGAGAAGATGCAAATAAATAAATGAGGGGGGAACATTACTACTGACCCCACTTAAATTAAAGGGATCATAAGATGATACTATGAACAACTACGCCAACAAATTAGACAACCTAGTTGAAATGAACAAATGCCTAGAAACACACAAACAAGATATGCTGACCAAAAAAGAAATAGAAGACCTCAACAGACCAATTATAAGTAGAGACTGAATCGGTCATCAGAAAAAGAAAACCCCAAGACCAGATGGCTTCACAGGAGAGTCTATCAAACATTCCAAGAAGAATTAACAACAATCCATCTCAAATTCTTCCAAAACATTGAACAGGGAGGAATACTACCTAACTAATTCTATGAGGCATACATCACCTCAATACTGAAGCCAGATAAAGATACTACAAGAAAAGAAAATTACAGAGCAACTTCTCTTATGAGTACAGATGAATAAATCGGGGGTGCACAGGTAGTTCAGTGGTTAGAATGCCCACCTTTCATGCAGGAGACCCGGGTTTGATTCCTGGATCATGCAACAACAACAAAAAGATCCTCAACAAAATACTTTCAAGTTGAATCCAATGTCACATTAAAAGAATTATACATCATGATTGGTTGGGTTTTATTCTAGGTGTGCAAGGATGGTTCAATATAAGAAAATCAATTAATGTAATACGCCACATTAAGAGAATGAATGGGGAAAAACATACGATCATCTAAATTGACAAATTTGACAAAACTCAATACCCATTTTTAATGCAATTTTATTGAGATATATTATATATTCACATACAATATAATCATCCAAAGTGTACAACTAGTGGTTCATAGTTGTAAGATAGTTGTGCATTCATCACAATTGATTTTTTTATCCACACACTGGATAAAGGGAGTGTTCTAGTTTGAAAGCTGTCAGAATGCAATATACCTGAAATGGAATGGCTTTTAAAAAGGGGAATTTATTAAGTTGCAAGTTTACAGTTCTAAGGCTATGAAAATGTCCAAATTAAGGCAAGGCTATGAAAATGTCCAATTTAAGGTATCCAGGGAAAGATACCTTCATTCAAGAACAGGCTTTCTCTCTCAGCTGGAAAGGCACATGGAGTGATCTGCTAGCTTGCTCTTCAGTGGCTTCCCCAGGGCTCTGTCTGTTCTGTTGGCTCTCATGGCTCTTGTGCCTCTAAAGCTTTTTCCAAAATGGCTCCCTCTTAAAGGGCTCCTGTAAGCAACCTCACCTTGAATGGGTGGAGACACATCTTCATGGAAACCATCTAATCAAAACTTATCACCCATAATTGGGTGGGTCACATCCCCATGGAAACAATCAAAAAGGTCCCACCCAGCAATACTGAATGAGGATTAAAGGACATGGCTTTTCTGGGATATATATCATATTCACACTGGCAGAGGGAGCATCCGTCATAATGTTTTTACAATCACACAGTCAGCACCCATCTTGATAGAACATTTAGAAAAATAGGAATAGAAGGAAATTACCTCAACATGGTAAGGGACATATATGAAAAAAACACAGGTAACAGCATAATCAATGGTGAGCGACTAAAAGCCTTCTCTCCAGATCCATACCAGGACAAGACTGCTCACTGTCGCCACTAAAAGGCGTCACCGCCCTGAAAGTGCTAGCGAGAGCAAGTAGTCAAGAAAAAAAACAAAATGCATCCAAATAGGGAAGGAAAAGTAAAACTTTCCTATTTACCAATAACATGATCATGCACACAAAAAATCCTGAAAAATCCACAACAAATTTGCTAGAGCTAATAAATTCAGCAACATGGTGTGGCACAAGAGCACAACCAAAAAATCAGTTGCATCTATATGTAGGTAATAAACAGTCTGAAGATAAAAGCAAGAAAATTATCTCACTTATAACAGCAACTAAAAGTGGCAACCAAGTATCAACAAAAAAATTAATCAACGATGTTAATGGAAAACACACAACATTGCTCAAAATAAAGTAAAGAAGACCTAAATAAATTGAAGGAAATTCTGTGTTCATGGATTGGAAGATTAAATATTGTTAAGATGTCCAGAGATCATCAGGAGATAGAAATAGGGTAAGATATTGGGTAATTGGAGCTGAAGGGATGCAGACTGTGCAACAGGACTGGATACAAAAACTCAGAAATGGACAGCACAATACTACCTAACTGTAATGTAATTATGTTAAAATACTGAATGACGCTGCATGTGAGAATGATAGAGGGAGGAGGGCTGGGGACATAAATG
>PVIY010031593.1:0-29775 GCA_004026745.1 Myrmecophaga tridactyla | reverse complement strand
GGAGACTTACCATCAAGGGATTGAGAAAAACCCTAGAATGAGCTGAGACTTAGTATCAAGGGATTGAGAAAACCTTCTGGACCAAGAGGGGAAGAAGGAAATGAGACAAAGTGTCAATGGCTGAGAGATTCCAAACAGAGTCTAGAGGTTATCCTGGAGGTTATTCTTATGCATTAAGTAGATATTACCTTGTTATCCAAGATGTAATGGAGAGGCTGGAGGGAACTGCCTGAAAACATAGAGCTGTGTTCCAGTAGCCATGTTTCTTGATCATGACTGAACAATGATATAGCTTTCACAATGTAACTCTGTGATTGTGAAAACCTTGTGTCTGATGCTCCTTTTATCTACCTTGTCAACAGAGGAGTAGAACATATGGAATAAAAATAAATAATAGGGGGAACAAATGTTAAAATAAATTTAGTTTGAAATGCTAGTGATCAATGAAAGCAAGGGGTAAGGGGTATGATAGGTATAATCTTTGTTTTTTTTCTTTCCTGTGTTCGTTTTATTTCTTTTTCTATTGTCTTTTTGTTTCTTTTTCTGAATTAATGCAAATGTTCTAAGAAATGATGAATATGCAACTAGATGATGATATTGTGAATTACTGATTATGTATGTTGTTTTATTTTGCTTCTTATTTTTTTAATTAATAAATAAATTTAAAAAAAAGAAGAATTAAGGCTACTGGCACACAGCTTAACAGTTTCAAGTACTTCTCTGCAGCCACTCCAATACACCATAAACTAAAAAGGGGTATCTGCATAATGTATAAGAATAACCTCCAGGATAACCTCGCAACTCTCTTTGAAATTTCTCAGCCACTGACACTTTATTTTGTCTCATTTCTCTCTTCGTCCTTTTGGTCAAGAAGATTTTCTCAATCTCTTGATGCTGGGTCTCGGCTCATCCTGGGACTTCTGTCCCACATTGCCAAGGAGATTTACACCCCTGAGAGTCACGTCCCACTTAGGAAGGAGGGCAGTGAATTCACTGCTGAGTTGGCTTAGAGAGAGAGGAGGCAACATCTGAACGACAAAAGAGGTTCTCTGGGAATGACTCTTAGGCCTAATTTTAACTAGGCTTAGCTTCTCCTTTGCAGGAATAAGTTTCATAGGGGCAAACCCCAAGATCAAGGGCTCAAGGACTCAGCTTATTGATTTGGTTGTCCCCACTCCTGATGAGAATATCAGAAATACTTGAAATGGGTAAGTTGAATATTTCTTCCTGTTTCCCCATTCCCCCAAAGGGACTTTGCAAATACTTCTCTTTTTTTATAACAATGATGGGAATTTTATTTATTTATTTATTTTTAACATTGGAAGGCACCGGGAATTGAACCCGGGTCCTCTGGCATGGCAGGCAAGCATTCTTGCTTGCTGAGCCACCGTGGCCTGCCCGCAAATACTTCTTTATTCACTGCCCAAATTACTCTAGGATATATCAGGGCATCATACTAACTTGGACAAACCATATGTTGACTTTTAATAGTCTCTTATTAGAAAAACATAATAATACCAATATGGATAACAGAAACAATAACAAAATTGCTTATCATTGAACAGCTTTTCATGGGCCAGGCCACTATTTTAAGTATTTTATGAACATTCACTTTTGTAATCCTCAGTAAATCTAATCCTCTGAAGTAGAGGTCATTATGATTCCACCCAACAGATAAGGAAACTGAAGCTTAAAGAAACACCACGGCTAATGCAAAACAGCCACTTATATACATGACAACTACACAAATATAAATATTTATTACATAAAGAGTGGACAATAAAAGAATCAGTATGACTGTAAGGCATCTACATTTTACTTGACTTGATAAAACATTGACTCTAATTAGACTGTGAAAAAGTTAGTATACATAGTCTTATACCCAAAAAGACAAGTTTACAAAATGCCAAACTCTCTCAAGAAAAACTGCACAGCCCCAATAGTCCTCTATCTAGGAGATATGAATAAAGCAGCTGAAAATATTTACGTAATAGTTTTTCATTCTTCTTCGATGATGGCCCAGGAGTGGGACTGCTGGCTCATGCAGTAGGTCTGTCTGTCCCAGCCTGCTACGACCACCACCTCAGTTGCCACCCTGATAGCAGGACCTGCGTGGCACTGCCCTTCTGTTCTGAGGTGCTCTCCCCTCCAGTATCCTGGGAAAAGGGCAGATGCACGCACAGGCCTGACACCAAAGCTGCTGCCTCATGTAGGAGCCATGGAGTAGAGAAGGTTCCATCTTATTCCATCTGTGACCTACTTAAAATTGGGCCTAAGAGTCACCCCCAGAGCACCTCTTTTGTTCCTCAGATGTGGCTCTCTTTCTAAGCTGGCACGGCAGGTGAACTCACTGCCCCCCCACCACCACCACCACCACGTGGGACATAACTGCCAGGGTGCAAATCTCCCTGGCAACATGGGACAGAAATCCCAGGATTAAGTCAGGACCCGGCATCAAGGGATTGAGAGAGCCTTCTTGACCAAAAGGGGGAAGAGAGAAATGAGACAAAATAAAGTTTCAGTGGCTGAGAGGTTATCCCGGAGGTTATTCTTAAGCATTACATAGGTATTCCTTTTTAGTTTATGGTGTAGTGGAATGAAGGGAGTACCTGAAGCTATTGAGCTGTGTTCCAGTAGCCTTTGATTCTTGAAGACTTTTTTTTTCCCCTCCTGTATGGGCAGGCACCGGGAATCAAACCTGGGTCTCCAGCATGGCAGGCGAGAATTCTGCCACTGAGCCACTGTGGCTCGCCTTGGAGACTTTCATAGTGTGAATGTGTGATTGTGAAAACTTGTGTCTGATGCTCATTTTATCTAGGGTATGGACAGATGAGTAAAAAATATGGATGGAGAATGAACAAATAATGGGAGAAAGGTTAAAATATATTAGGTACCTGGAAATAAATACAAGTGGTCAAAGAGAGAGAGGGGAAAGGGGTATGGTATGTATGAGTTTTTTCTTTTTATTTCTTTTTCTGGAGTGATGCAGAGGTTCTGAAAAATGATCATGGTGATGAATGCACAACTATGTAATGATAACGTGAGCTATTGATTGTAAACCATATATGGAAAGTTTGTATGTTAAAATTAATCAATGAAATTTTTTAAGAAGTCAACACATTCGATTCCCAGTCCATTTACACTTCCCCAAAAAACAAACAAGCAAAACAAACAAACAAACAAAAAATTGAACAGTTGATGCTGTAATAACTGGATACTCATATGGAAAAATAATGAAATGTGACCCACCGTACAGCATACCA
Source organism: Myrmecophaga tridactyla (assembly GCA_004026745.1). NCBI lineage: Eukaryota > Metazoa > Chordata > Mammalia > Pilosa > Myrmecophagidae > Myrmecophaga > Myrmecophaga tridactyla. Next base: position 26,512 of record PVIY010031593.1, on the reverse strand, counting down.
AAAAAAAAAAAGTCCCACAGTCAATAAAATAACCGAGCTGCAGAAATCAGGAAAGACTTCATAGAAGATTTTTCTTTTTTTTTTTTTATGGTATCATGTATATATGACATAAACTTTTCCAGTTTTGCCATTTTTAAGTGTACAATTGTGTAGTGTTAATCACATTCACAATCTTGTGCTACCATCACTGCCATTCATTACCAAAACTTTTTCATAACCCCCAAAAGAAACACTATATCCACTAAGCAGTAACGCCCCATCCCCACCCACCCCCAGCCTATGGTAACCTCTAATATATTTTCTGTCTCTCTGAATTTGCTTATGTAAGTGAACCATACAATATTTATCCTTTTGTGTCTGGCTTATTTCACTCAGCATAATATTCAAGACTCATCCATGCTGTAGCATGTATCAGAACTTCATTTTTTAGAGGAGGCAATTTTTGAATGGGATCTATTAAGAAAATTCACAAAAATATAAATCATTTGCAAAAAAAATGACAAAATAGAGGAAGAGAAAAAATTATTCAGGTGTCAATGTGGATCCATTGAGACAGAAACCATACAGTTTTAAACATGGGAAGTTTCATATAATTAGTACTCTATGATAGAAAGTAACTGTAAAATGTATGGAGGACTCTAAAGGGTATCCTAGGGTTCAGACAGAGTAATAATCAAGAAAGGAAACCCTTGGAAGAGGCTTCCTCCCCATGGAGGGCTTCAAACATCACTGGAAAAGGTGTAGTGCACCCACTAGAAGGCAGAGAAGTTCTCTGGGCTGCCTAGAGTGGATCTAGTCCACAGTCCCTGGGCCAGTAGTGAGAGACAGTGGAGGCACACAGGTGGTGTCAACAGGAGGCCTGGAGCATGCTCTGTCTGTTGGGAGCATTTGAGGAGAGAATCGTTAGCTCAAGCTTTGTAAGAGACTGTGAATTCTCTGTGCAAGACTGGGGCACAGCACAACCAGGAAGAGGACAGCCATGTCTGCAGATGCTGGTGGGGGTGTCTGCACTTACATTAAAAAAATTTTTTTTTTACTTTTTTTTTAGGTGCATGGTCCAGGAATCGAACCCAGGTCTCCTGCATGGAAGGTGAGCGTTCTACCACTGAACCACCCATGCACTCATGTCTGCACTTACATTTACATTCATGGCTTCTCGACCTGTGTCCTGATCTCAGCCTGCACAGCCTCCATCTGATCATGCCACACTCACACTTAGAACCCTGCCATGGCTTCGAGGACTGTGGAATAAAATTCAGACTCCTTGCTGGGTGTGCGGGGTCTTGGCCAGTTCCCTCTCTGACCTCTCTTTTGCCCTCATCATTCACCAGCCTTTTATATTTCTCCCTTTGAGACTTGTTCTTTCCTAGGCCAGGACCTTTGTCTTCCCTGCTTACTCACCTGGCAGCTATCCTCCTTTCCAGCCCATTCACAAGTTCTCTCTTATAGCTTCTGTGCTAGTTTGAAGCTGTTATGTACCCCCAGAAACGGCCATGTTCTTTTCATCCATTCCTATGGGTGCAGACCATTATAGGTGGGATCTTTTTGTTAGGTCATTTCAATTGAGATGTGAGCCAGCCCATTTAAGGTGGGTCTTAATCCTTTTACTGGATAAAAAGGATGAAACCAAGAGAGCTTAGAAAAAAGCCCCCAGCGAAGCTGAGAGAGGAAGCCACTGAAGCCAGAGCTGAAAGCAGTGAAACCCAGGAGAGAAGGACCAGCAGACATCGGCCATGTGCTTTCCCATGTGACAGAGGTGTCCCAGATGTTGGCAGCCTTTCTTCAGAGAAGGTATCGTCTTGTTGATGACTCAATTTGGACATTTTCAAGGCCTTAGAATGGTAAATTTGTAAATTAATAAATCCCCATTGTAAAGCCGACCTATTTCTGGTATATTGCATTCTAGCAGCTCTAGGAAACCAAAACACTTTCCTCTGCAAACCAAATTCCTTTGTTTAATATTCTCCCAACACCACCCACCTTTCAAGCCCATAATTTAGCTGCCATTCTTCATCCAATTGCTCAAATCTTTGCTTGGTGCCTGCCAACCCCTCCCTACCTGCCCAGACTGTTGATTTTAGAGGGAGGGACCACGTCTGTCTCATTTATTACTGGGTGTTCAGTTCTCATACCATCTCTGGCACATAATAGATGGCCAAGGATGATTTATTTTTCTCTTTTCTCTTCTTTTTAATAACCTTTATGTTTTAGATTTGCATAAAATTGCAAAGATAGTAGAGTCCCTCTATATCCTTCATCCAATTCCCCCATCGTCATCGTCTCACATCACCATAATACATTTGTTAAAACAGACTAAGAGATCAACATTGGTACCTTTTCTATCAAACTAAACTCTAGACTTGATTTGGACTTCACCCGTTTTCCCATTAATGCATTCCTTCTGTTCCAAAATCCAGTCTAGGCCACCTTGTTGCACTTAATTGTCATGCCTGCTCAGTCTACTCTGGTCTGTAACAATTTCTCATTCATTCCTTGTTTTCCCTGTCCTTGACACTTTTCACCAGATATTTTGTAGAATATGTATCAGTTGGGTTTGTCTGCTATCTTTCTCATGAACAGGCTGGAGTTATGGGTTTGGGAAAAGAATCCCAGAGTGATGAAGTGCCTCTGTGCCCTTTCAGCTCATTCTATCAGGCAGGGAGCACATGAGACCCACACAGCATCACTGGTGACATTAACCCTCATCCCTTGGTGAAGGTGTGCCGGCTTCTCCACTGTAAAGTTAAGGTTCTTTTCCTTCCTAAAGTCTGCTCTTTGGAAGTGTGTCACTAAGTCCAGCCCACCCTTAGGAGGGAGGACATTCATCTCCACCTCCTGGAGGGGTGAGTATCTTATTTGAAATTCTTCTTTAAGGAAGATTTGTCTCTTCTCCCCCATTTATGGTTTATTCATTCACTTATGATATCTGCATGGACTCATTTATGTTTCATACGTTGGGTTATAATCCAATACTATGTTATTAAGAAGTCTTTTTGGAGTAATAACAAACGAATTAATTTAAGGGTCACAACAACTCTCTGAGGTTGGTACTATTATGATGCCCACTTTATAGGTGAAGGAACTAAGCCCTAAGATCTTTACAGGTGAGGAAATCACCAACAGAGAGTAAATGACAGGCATGATTTGAATCCATCTGGGTCATGCCAAAACTTTCCCCATCCACTTGAAGGAATTGCTGTCTGCTAGAAAAGCAAATTTTCTCCAAGGGTGAAGAGTGACATAAGGCCCTTTGGAATCCCGTAACCTGAGAGTAGGAGGAAGGGACTGTCCCCCAAAGGAAAATCTGGATGTGATGTCAAAGAAGAGGAAAGAGACATTGAACGGGCAAAAGACTAAGACTGGAACCTGGTTTTAGAATTTTGATCCACAGCTCATACTCAGATGGAAACTGGAAAACAGTTCCAAATTCTACTTCTAAGATTGGCACCCTTCATTTGCTCCTAAACAGAGCTATTGCCTGAGCTTTTTACTTAGGTATTCTTCATGGCTTCTTTGCTCTCACCCCCCTCTTAAGCTATCTGTCCCAGATTAGAGCCCCCAAGCCATGTTTATACCACAAGGCCTATCCCCAGCCATAGCTGATTGGCCCAGCAGTGACAATGTGATGCCAATGGACCAATCAGAATCTTCCATTTCCAGAAAGTGCAGAGAGCTTGGTCAGATGGTGGAGGGTTGAACAATGAGTTTGGGCTGGAGTGGGGACCATGGAAACCCAAAGATTCACCCAGGGTAGAGTTATAGAGTACAGATTGTCTTTGAGTAAAAGGGACATGGATTTGCTGGAGAGTGGAACTGAAACGAAGTGAGACAGAGGTACAATGTCTAGCCTGAAAAGAAGTGGGCCCTGTTTCTTTTCTGATTTTTCTATCTCACCCTGGGTTCCTGCCTTGAACCCCAAGAACGAGTCTTTTGAATCCTGTCACCAAACTGTCCCCACATGATTCCACTGTGCTGACAAAGCTGAGAACAACTGCCCCATAGGAAAAGGCATTTAATGGGGTTTGGTGGCCACCAGGAGCCCTTGTAAGCTATGAGTCAACATGGGCATCAAGAATAAAATGTCCTCTGCTGAGTGGTCCCTCCTCCAGCTGGCATTTTTCCTGGAAAATGGTTACACTTCCTGATGGTTTATTTCCCACAGCCCAAGTTGATTTAATAAAAAATAAAGAAGATAAAACCACCATTCTTGCAGAAGAGGAGGATGGATATGAAAATATGAAGTGTGAGATTCTGGGCGCAAGCTCAGAGGAACCTAGGCCAATGTGCTGGAGCTGAGGCTGGTATTTCCATTTCTTAAGACATTCGTGTATTGACTTGTTTTAAGGTCTGTCTCTTTCAATAGAGTGTGAACTCTGGTGAGGGCATGGACCTTGTCCCTTTTCCCAGCTATCTCCTTGGTGCCTAGAACAGAGCCTGGTACATGTTAGGTGCTCAGTAAATACTTGATGAATGTATGAATGATGCAAGGACATGAAAACTACATTTTCTAAAGGAGGTCCTGGGCACTTTGCAGTACAGGTTTCTACCTCACCTGCTAATGAGGCCAGAAGGAAGGAGTTGCTCATGGTCAAGACATCTCCTGTTCCTTTCTTGAGTAATACAAACATTGTTTAGTGTTCCCAGGAACTCAGCTACATAACACTCAATAAAGAAAAAAACCCTGACATTTAGTAATCACTTCCTAAAAGTTTTATATATATTTCAGCTCATTTCATTCCTCTTGCAACCCTTTGAGTTAAATGTGAAGGCTCTAAAGTAGACCTGGATTCAAATCCTGCCTCTGCTCTTTCCTAGGTGGGTGACCTTGAATAAGTGACTTAACCTTTCTGAACCTCAGTTTTCACAGCTATAAAATGAACTTCCCCTTCATGACTGGCAAATGTAAACACTCAGTAAAATACCAGTTATTATTATCAACCTCTGTTCTAGTTTGCTAGCTGCCGGAATGCAATATACCAGAAACAGAATTGTTCTTTAAAGGGGGAATTTAATGAGTTGCTAGTTTACAGTTCTAAGGCCGAGAAAATGTCCCGATTAAAACAAGTCTATAGAAATGTGCAATCTGAGGCATCCAGGAAAAGATACCTTGGTTCAAGAAGGCCGATGAAGTTCAGGGTTTCTCTCTCAAGTGAGAAGGCACATGGCGAACACAGTCAGGGCTTCTCTCTTAGCTGGAAGGGCACATGGCAAACAGTGTCATCTGCTAGCTTTCTCTCCTGGCTTCCGGTTTCATGAAGCTCTCCAGGAGGCATTTTCTTTCTTCATCTCCAAAGGTCACTGGCTGGTGGACTCTGCTTCTTGTGGCTATGTCGTTCTGCTCTGCTCTCTCTGAATCTCCCATTTTCCAAAATGTTTCCTCTTTTATAGGACTCCAGTAAACCAATCAAGACCCACCCAAATGGGTGGAGACATGTCTTCACCTAATCCAGTTTAACAACCACTCTTGACTAAATCACATCATCCAGGGAGATGATCTGGTTACAGTTTCAAATGTACAGTATTGAATAGGGATTATCCTACCTTTATGAAATGGGATTTTGATTAAAACATGGCTTTTTTAGGGGCATACATCCTTTCAAACCAGCACAACCTCATTTCAGAGAAGTCACACTGTAAGTTAGCAGAAGAGCCTGTATTAGAACGCAAATCTGTGTTCCCAATCTGAGCACTTAATCACTGACTATCCTGATTCAGCTACCTGGGCCAGGAATCCAAAAAAGCAATTCTGCCTGACACAAAAAGAAGGGGCCTCCCGTGACTGTGCCAAATATGATGTTCTTTCCACTCTCTCCCAATCCCATCTTTCCCCCAAGGCTGCCTCCCCTCTTCCCTCACCTGCACTCTGGCAAAGAGGAGAGGAGAGATCCCACCCCACTTACCCCTCCTTCCTGGATCCAGCTAGCCACAAGCAGGTGCCTCCCTGTCAGTATCTTCTCTAGCTCGTCAGTGTAGGTGGCCCCTTCCATGAAGGTGTTTTATATCCTGACCAGTATGTTGGTGCTTCCCCAACTTGCCCCTGCCACCTACTCAGCCTGCCCAAGTGTGGGGCCTCCCAGGCCATCTCTAGGGACAAATGGGCTAGAAAACTAGATTTTTTACTTTGGTTGCTAGGTTTGCTATTTATGTATGCAGTAATTGTTAACATCTATATCAGAACCTGTGGTGGTTGGTTCAGGTGTCAGCTTGGCCCGGTGAAGGTGCCTGGTTTTGTTGCTGCGGACATGAGCCAAAGGCATGTTGAGCTCATCTGTCTTTGATTACATCTGCAGTTGGCTAGGAGGCATGCCTGCTGCAATGAGTGACGTTTGATTTAATCGGCTGGATGCTTAAATGAGAGAGCTCAATGCAGCACAGCCCAAGCAGCTCAGCATACCTCATCTCAGCACTCGCAGATCAGCCCGGGCCTTAGGAGATGCAGAAAGAAATCACCCCGGGGAAAGTTGTTGGAACCCAGAGGCCTGGAGAGAAGACCAGCAAAGATCACCCTGTGCCTTCCCACATAAGAAAGAATCTCAGTTGAAACTTAGCTGCCTTTCCTCTGAAGAACTGTAAGTTTTTAAGTAAATAAATCCCCTTTTATTAAAAGCCAATCCATCTCTGGTGTTTTGCATTCTGGCACCTTTGGCAGAATGAAACAGAACCCCTAGTAGTAGGCCTTGAAGTGTGACTTTTTGTACTTTATTTCTCTTAAAGAAATGGAGATTTGGGGGAGTTGGTATGAGACATTGCAAAACTCTGAAACTCACATTTTTCTAACTTAATGTTGCACGTGTAACCAGCAGTAAACTTTAACCTCTTTTCATGTTTGTGAGTATTTTGTTATAGCTTTAGTTTCTAGAGAGTTTTCTCCCAGGACAAACTCTGCAAACCGCCCAGTTCCTCTTCATTAAACCAGACACATTTAAAGCAAAACTATGAAAAGTGGTTCATGCACATTTGAAGGCAAAACTACGAAAACAAATTAATCCTACCCTCCCTGTATACATCCACAGCATCCCCAAAGAAATTAAAATATTTGGAGTGCTTTTCTGAGCAGTATATGATTCAAAGTGTGAGGGAGTCCATTTCCTATCAGTGCTGTATTGGTTTTTCTCTGGGGAGGGGGGGGGGACTCGGTGACCCAGTGACCCAGGGAGCTGTCCGTGGTCCTCAGAACCTTCGCTAGTCCACAGGGTGCCAATTGAGTTTCAGAACATGAAACTTCTGAGGAAATGACCCTGAGAATATTATCCTAATCATTCTACTCTCTGGTTGTATCTGAATACTTAACTGTGACAGAATCTTATAAATATTGCATTTTTTCCCAGGTGTAAATAACTATTTAACATTCCAGATAAAAATAAAATGTTTCCTGCACCATTCTTGCTTGTTTCTAGCAAAATTATTGAATAAAACAGAATTTTGCCCATTTTAAACCAAAGCTTACAGTTTACCCTGCTTGAAACTAAGATAGTGAAGATGACAGACAGTCTAAAAACCTGTGCCTAAGACTCAATGGAGGTGAAGCCCTTTATCCATACTATACTGTTGGGAATGGGAGGTCCTGCATTAAGCTCATTAGATTACCATGGAAATTAGTGTAAATGCATTTATTAACCAAGAATTTTCTTCCTCAACCCAATGATAAAAGAGCCTAATGCACCCATATAATAGAATTTTTATGCAGCCACTGAAAAAGGAAGCCATTGAAAACAATGAGGTAGAGTTCTATATATTGATTTGGAAAAGTGTCCAAGTAAAAAAAAGGGAAAACAAAACAATATGCTCAAGTTACCACTGCGAAGTGGGCCTGGTTGGAGGTGGACAGAGGAGGCAACTTTTATTTTCTACTTTACACATTTGTGTAAATTTTTTAGAAAAATAAATAAATTGGTAAGAAAAACAATTAAAATTGGACGTTAAAACTTTCCTTTATATTAATGAAAATGGAAAATAAAAATAAAAAAGGGACTATAAATTCATTTTAAACATCATGACTAGTGATCATTACATACAAGCAGAAAAAAATTAACTTGGATGGGTTTGCTTTCTCAAATCAAACTATGTGGGTTGGAGCATTTTCCTTGAATGCTAATAGCAATCTCTCTAAGCACAAGCATCTGCTTTAAAAAAAAAGCAGTTTTATTCATATACCATACAATTCATCCAAAGTGTACAATCAGTGGCTTTTATTATAATCACAGAGTTGTTCATTCATCACTGCAGTCAATTTGAGAACATTTTCATTGTTCCAAAAAAGAAAAATCCCATACCCTTTTAACCCCCTGTGCTGGTTTGAAAGGAAGTATGCCCCCTAAGAAAAGCCATGTTTTGATATAAATCCCATCTCATAAAAGTAGAATAATCCCTATTCAATACTGTATATTTGAAACTGTAATGAGATCATCTCCCTGGATGATGTTATTTAGTCAAGAGTGGTTGTTAAACTGGATTAGGTGATGACATGTCTCCACCCATTTGGGTGGGTCTTGATTGGTTTATTGGAGTCCTATAAAAGAGGAAACGATTTGGAGAATAAGAGATTCAGAGAGAGCAACACTACGAAGCAGAGAGTCCACCAGCCAGCGACCTTTGGAAATGAAGAAGGAAAACACCTCCCAAGGAGCTTCATGAAGCCGGAAGCCAGGAGAGAAAGCTAGCAGATGACGACGTGTTCACCATGTGCCCTTCCAGCCCAAAGAGAAACTGACTGTGTTCACCATGTACCTTCTCACTTGAGAGAGAAACCCTGAACTTCATCGGCCTTCTTGAACCAAGGTGTTTTTCCCTGGATGCCTTTGATTGGTCATTTCTATAGACTTCTTTTGATTGGGACATTTTCTCGGCCTTAGAACTGTAGACTAGCAACTTATTGAATTCCCCTTTTTGAAAGCCATTTTGTTTCTGGTATATTGCATTCTAGCAGTTAGCAAACTAGAACACTAATTATTTCTGCATCTCTTTTCAGCTTCTCTAGACTCCACCCCTAGAATGAATTGCCGTGTGCAATAGGAGCTTACTGTTGAATTACTACAATCAAAATAAATACATTTTTTCAGTTATAAAGAAACACTATTCAGGGTGGTGTGATGGTGGCTCAGTGGCAGAATTCTTGCCTGCCATATGGAGACCTGGGTTCGGTTCCCAGGGCCTACCCAAGTAAAAGAAAAAAAAAAGAAACGCTATTCAATTCTATAAAGCAAAGTACCCAAACCCACAAGCTAGATGCAAGCCTTTCTTATAAAGAACTGCCAAATCCTCCTGTATTCCGCAGCAGCTAAAAGGAAAAATCTGAGATGATGGTATGGTAGCTCATGATAAACACTGGGATCTGTCCTATAACTACTTGTTGAAGAGTGCTTTGAAAACTATTGCTTTTTCCTTTCTTTGCTTTTTATATATGCTATATTATACAATTTTAAAAGTTTTTTAAAAAAATTATTGGTAAGAGATCAGGAAATAGGAAACTAATTTGTATTACCTGGTTTTATGGGGCATAAGAATGCCCTGCATGGTAAACAAAAGATTTATGCAGTAGTAGGAAGAAGAGGATGATAAAAGATAGGAAGACCATATGTTTATATTTAACAGAAAAGTTGCCAGAATTGAGGTCATGCATTTGACTTGACTTTTGATCAAAATTAAAGGATTTTTAGATTCTGAATAAAAGTAATGCTGAAGGAAGGATCCTTTTCCTAGTTTCTATTTTCCACCTGGAAAGACTTCCAGTACAGCAGTAGCTCTGATTTTACAAGATTGAGGTTTTTCGCATATTGGATAATATCCATGATTTTTACTAAATGGAGCTAATTTATTTAAATGTTTGAAGCTACAGGAGTTTCTTATTTATTCTTTCTCCATCTTGAACAATGTTAAGCTATAATTCTAAATAAGTGTAGCTATTATGCAGAGTCAAACTTCCTATGATATAATTGGTCCCAAGGTCTAGACACCAGGGGCAGGGGAGGTTGGAGGGCACAGAAGGATCAGAAAGTGTTAGCATGTCCTTATATTCGGAGATCTGTAGAATTATTCCATCCATCATTTTAAGTAATAAAGAAAGCACCATCTTACAAAATTTATATTTTGACTAGTGCATTTCCTAATATAACTTATGTAGACAGCTTAATTGAACACCATAAGTACATGGAACTTTGAGTAGGGCATGAGATTTTGTTGGTTTGTCCAGAGTGATGCCCCAATAAATTCCAGAGTGATTTGAACAATGGATAAAAAAGTATTTCCAAAGTCCCCTTTGGGGAATGGTGAGAAAGGGGGAAAATTCAACTTCCCCAAGTTGAATTCTTGTTATTCTCACAAGCAGTGGGGACAACCAAAGCAGTAACCCAACCTTGGGGTTTGTTCATATGAAACTTAACCCCACAGGGGATAGGTCAAGCCTACTTAAAATTAGGCCTAAGACTCACCCCCAAGAGAACCTCTTTTGTTGCTCAGATGTGGCCTCTCTTTCCAGGCAACACAACAAGTAAATTCACTGCCCTCCCTCGACTACGTGGGACATAACTCCCAAGGGTGTGGGCCTTCCTGGCAACGTGGAACAGAAATCCTAGAATGAGCTGGGACTCAGCATCAAGGGATTGAGAAAACCTTCTCGACCAAAAGGGGGAAGAGTGAAATGATACAAAATAATGTGTCAATGGCTGAGAGATTCCAAACCGAGCTGAGAGGTTATCCTGGAGGTTATTCTTATGCATCAAGTAGATATCATCTTGTTATTCAAGATGTAATGGAGAGGCTAGAGGGAACTGCCTGAAAATGTAGAGCTGTGTTCCAGTAGCCATGTTTCTTGAGGATGGTTGAATAATGATATAGCTGTCACAATGTGACTATTGTGACTGTGAAAACCTTGTGTCTGATGCTCCTTTTATCTCCCTTATCAACAGATGAGCAAAACATATGGAATAAAAATAAATAATAGGGGGAACAAATATTAAAATAAATTTAGGTTGAAATGCTAGTGATCAATGAAAGGGAGGGCTAAGGGGTATGGTATGTATGAATTTTTTTCTGTTGTCTTTTAATTTCTTTTTCTGAATTGATGCAGATGTTCTAAGAAATGATCATGATGATGAACATGCAGCTATGTGATGATAAAAAAAAAAGTCAATGATGGTACCTGATGAACAACAGGAAATGAGGATTAGAACAAATAAAAGAACTTGTGGGGTTTCCAACATCAATAAGTACAAATATAATCCTTTATAATATTTTTTAAAAATCTAATCATCAAATCATACCACACACAAAAATTTAGTGCTGAATCATCTAGTTCTCTCTGTTCTGTGACCATAGATTAGATTTTATAAAAGTTTTATCATTTATAAGATGGTTTATACACATCAGGCCTGGAGAAATGTGCACAGCTGAGGAAATCCAATAGCAGGACTCGTGTTGACTCATCTATTTGCTGCAAACTTTAGTAACTTTAGCATAATGGATTCAATTTCCTGATTCTATGTAAAAAGTCTCCCAGACTTCCAGCTCCTTATTAAAGGAAGACTTTGAGAAGCAGGAAACCAGGCCCAAACCCATCTACGTGCCTGGGAGTGACCAAAAATAGCTACAATTCAGGGTTTGAAACCAGAACCTCTCATCTTCTGGTTATGATTGACAGTTATGATTGGCATTCCAGTTCCCACTCAGCAACCTGGACGTGGGTCTTACTTGTATTCAGCTTGATGAAGTACAGAGCTGAAAGTGTTCCTGTGTAGGCTCAAATTCTGCTGCTAGCTCATGGCAAAATTGTGACATTAGAGAAATTCATCTTTAGAGTTTTGGCATCTTGTTTTCTACTCATATTCAAATTTTGTTTTAAAGAAACAGTATTTGAATTTCAGTCATTTATACTCTAGTGAGATTAAGGGTCCTCTCATGGTTTGCCCTATCCAGGAGAGTTTGCACTTTACCCTTTCTTTGTGCAGTGAGAGCCCCTATCACTGTGAAAGAGTTCCAAGTATTTATGAGCAGATGGGTGGGAAATTTTTACAATAGGAAGATCTTCTCCGGCCATAATATATTATCAGTCATTTACTCTTTAGTGAGATTAAGCTGTTTATGACCACAACAAAGACTTGCCCTGCCTAGAATATGGACTGAATAGCTCTTCTTCTCAGCCACCTAACCTCATTCCTAGCCGTAAAAGGTCTGGCATGGTTTCTGCAGTCCCATGACTATGAAAAAAGTCTGAAAAAGAGACCATGGTTTCAAGTAGAGACTGGAATCCTTTGCTTCTCTTTTATTTATTGGTTCTTTCAGAACACTCACTTTGGTTTTTGTTCTAGCTTGCTAGCTGCTGGAATGCAATATACCAGAAACAGAATGGCTTTTAAAAAGTGGAATTTAATAAGTTGCTAGTTTACAGTCTAAGTCCGAATTAAAGTAAGTCTATAGAAATGTCCAATCGAAGGCATTCAGAAAAGGATACCTTGGTTCAAGAAGGCCGAAGAAATTCAGGGTTTCCTCTCTCAAGTGAGAAGGCATACGGCGAGCACAGTCAGGGTTTCTCTCTCAGCTGGAAGGGCACATGGCAAACATGGCGTCATCTGCTAGCTTTCTCTCCTGGCTTCCTGTTTCATGAAGCTCCCCAGGAGGCATTTTCCTTCTTCATCTCCAAAGGTCGCTGGCTGGTGGACTCTGCGTCTCGTGGCTGTGTCGTTCTGCTCTGTTCTCTCTGAATCGCTTCATTCTCCAAAATGTTTCCTCTTTTACAGGACTCCAGAAATTTATCAAGACCCACCCAAATGGGTGGAGACATGTCATCACCTAATCCAGTTTAACAACCACTCTTGATTAAATCACATCTCCAGGGAGATGATCTGATTACAGTTTCAAACATAACAGTATTGAATAGGGATTATTCTGCCTTTATGAAATGGGATTTAGATTAAAACATGGCTTTTCTAGGGGACATACATCCTTTCAAACCAGCACAGCCTTCTGCAGTCCCTGTGTGTTAGTTTGCAAGCTTTCAGAATGCTATATACCAGAACTAGAACGGCTTGTTAAAAGGGGAATTTATTATGTTGCAAGTTTACAGTTCTAAGGGCATGAAAATGTCAAAATTAAGGTAAGGCTATAAAGGGCAGGCCGCGGTGGCTCAGCAGGCAGAGTTCTCGCCTGCCATGCCAAAGACCCGGGTTTGATTCCCAGTGCCTGCCCACGCAAAAAAAAAAAAAAATTTTATGAGATAACACTATAAAAATATCCAAACCAAGGCATCCAGGTAAAGATATCTTGGCCCAAGAAGGCCAGTGATGTTCGGGGTTTCTTTTTCAGCAGGAAAGGCCCATGGTGACATCTGCTTGCTTTCTCTCCAGGCTTCTTCAACGACTTCCCTGGGGCTCTGTCCATTTCGTTGGCTCTGTCGGTTCTGACAGCTCTGTCATTTCTGACTCCAAAATGTTTCCTCTTTTAAAAGATTCCGGTAAACTAATCAGGATACACCTGGGATGGGTGGAGTCACATCTCCATCTAATCAAAGGTCACAACCACAGTTGGGTGAGTCACATCTCCATGGAGTTAATCTAATCAAGTTTCCAACCTGTGGTGCCAAATAAGGATTAAAAGAAACAGCTGCTCCCACAAAAACTGGATCAGGATTAAAACATGGCTTTTCTGGGGTACATAATACTTTCAAACCAGCACACCCTGTCAATGGTGTCTCCTTTCTGTTATGCCTGGAACAGGAACAGATTAACCCCTTAAAGGCAGCAGGACAAATTCTCCCAGCCTCAAGCCACCAGAGCTGGTGAGAGTGGCAAAGCTCTAGTCCTTCCACTCCTTAGCTCTCGCTCTCTGAAAGTTTAAATGAGGGTGGACTTCTTGGTCAAATACAGATTACCATTTGCTTTCTCCATGTTAAACATTGAAGGATTCTGTGCTCTAGGACTAGCTATCTATGTCAGGAAGTGACAATTTCCTATAGGTCCCTAGATGCACTAGTTCTCTGAGCTGTCCCATCCAAGTCTGCTTTCATTTGTTCAAAACTTAATTGGAAATGCCTAGCCTCCAGCTCTGGATACAGACTCCTCAGTGAGAGGCGAGGAGGCTCAGTTAGAGACTACAAGCTCTTTTGGTCAAGAACACAGACTCTAGTCACCACACAGACAGATCCGGGCTCAAATCCTAGTACTACCACTGACTAGCTCTGTGACCTCAGACAAGTTAACTAACCTCTCTGTGCCTAATTTACACATCTATAGAATGGAGATCAGAACTTCACAGGGCTATGTGAGAATTAATGAGAAAATGTATGTGAATATATTGGCCCAATAAATGTGGGCCTGTGTGATGGTTAGGTTCTGGTGTCAACTTGGCCAAGTGGTGATGCCCAGATGTCTGGTGGGCAAGCACTGATGTGACCGTTGCTGCAAGGATATTTTGTGGCTGGTTGATAAACTGGACGGCTGGAGTATTAAATCATCAGTCAGTTGATTGCATCTGTGGCTGATTACATCCGCAATCACCTAAGTCTCCCACCAATGAGATATTCCAATCAGTTGAAGGCTTTTAAGGAAGAAGAGAGACTCTTTCACTGCTTCTTCATCCAGCAAGCCTCTCCTGTGGAGTTTGTCCAGACCTTTCATCAGAGCTGCCAGCTACACAGCCTGTCCTGGGGATTTTGGACTCCCATTCCCACGGTTGTGTGAGACACCTTTATAAGTCTCACATTTACAGATATCTCCTGTTGGTTCTGTTTCTCTAGAGAACCCTGACTACTACAGCTTGTATATACTTTTGAGCAGGGAGGAGTCACCAATCTCTGATAGTACAGAGTAGTGGCTGAGAGCAGCAGACTTGAACTGAACTGCCTGGGCTCAAATCCCAGTTATACCCTGTTCTAGTTTGCAAGCTGCCAGAATGCAATAGACCAGAAATGGAATGGCTTTTTTTAAAGGGGAATTTAATAAGTTACAAGTTCATAGTTCTAAGGCTATGAAATTGTCTCAGTTAAATCAAGTCTATAGAAATGTCCAATCTAACGCATCCAGGGAAAGATACCTTGATTCAAGAAGGCTGATGAAGTTCAGGGTTTCTCAAATGGAAAGGCACATGGCCAACACGGTATCTGCTAGCTTCCTCTCCAGGCCTCTTGCTTCATGAAGCTCCCCCAGGGGCATTTTCCTTCATCTCCAGAGGTCGCTGGCTGGAGACTGCCTCTCATGGAATCTCTTGGCTTTCTCTCTTGTCATTCTGTCATGATTCTGCAGCTCTCTCCTTGTTCTCAAAAGGCACTGTCTCCAAAATATCTCCTGTTTTATAGGATTCCAATAAACTAATCAAGATTCATGTAGAATGGGTGGAGACACGTCTCCATCTACTCAAGTTTAATACCCACAATTGTTTGAGTCACATCTCCGTGGAAATGACCTAATCAAGTTCCCAGCCTACAGTACTGAATAGGGATTAGAAGAAACCATTGCTCCCACAAAATTGATTAGGATTAAAACATGGCTTTTCTAGGGTAGATAAATCCTTTCAAACTGGTACATATCCCTTACCAGCTGTTATTTTGGGCAGTCACGTAACTTCTCCATGCCTCCTTTCCCCAGCTGCATAATGGAGTTGATGATAGTATAAGCTCTATAGGTTTATTGTGAGAATCACTGAGTTAATTTATGTAAAGCACTTGGGAAAGCATCTGGCATATAGGAAGCCTCATATGCAGTTGTTATTATTGCTGTTGTTGTTTTTGTTCTCAGAATGCAGAATCCCATGCCAGAAGTATGCAGGCCCAGATTTCCGTTTCTCATTTTGACACACCCCGAAGCCACAGCCTTGAACTTTCAAAAGTTCAAGTCCTCTGCAGAAAATAATAAGCCTCCTACAAGGATTCCTGAATAGCTGGGGTTTCTTATTTCTGAAGAAGAAAGACTAAAGGGGTGCCCCCAGGTGGCATTCCCTGCCAGTGCATCTTCTGAGCCTGTAGGGATGTCTCAGGTAACAGATATCTGCAGCTGCCTCCTCCATCGCAGGACACATTTCCCCACAATCTTGCATCCCAGAAACATCAAACACCTTTATGCATCACTCTTCGAGCCAGCCTTTCATCAAACCGGTCAGTGACTTGTCTGCTAAATTTGGCTATAAACCAGAGGGTCTGGGGTAACTCCACCTTCACCATTAGGAATCCAGCCAATCCTGAATAAACGAACATCAGTATTTACAGCCACCTATTCTCCCCGCACCACGGTGACCCTTGTTAAAATATAAATCATAACAGGCTGCTGCTCCACTTTCAAACTTCCCATGGCTCTCCACTACCTTTAGGACGGAGGTCAAACTCCTTCTCAAGGCTACTGAGAAGGCCCTGCATGGACAGGCCCCTGCCTTCACCTTCAACCTTCTCTCAAACCCCCCACAGGCCACCAGTTCATTCCACTCTGGCCACACTGACTTTGAAGTCTGGCCTAGATCCTGATGTACCATATCACTTTTTATTGTGCAATAATTTCAAACTTAGAGGACAATTACAAAAACAATGCAGACCCCATTCCAAGAACTCCAGCACCCCATACCCCCAGGTATGCAGATCTACCAATTTTAACATTTTAGCCATATTTGCCATATTGTTCTATCCATCTGTCAGTCTGTCTTATCTATCTATCCGTCCATGTCTGTCTATTTATCAGTCTATTTTCTGAGCATTTGAATGTAGGTATACATTATGCTCCTTTATACTGCCATGTACACATCCTAAGAATAAGAATAGTCATGTAAGTATGTAACCACCTTAAATGTAGTTATTGAGTTCAAGAAATTTAGCATTGATATAAAGCTTAGATTCTATATTCCAGTTTTTTGTCCCAATAACGTGCTTTTGAGCCATCTCTCCTCTCCTTATTAGATCCCATCCAAGATTGTGTATTGCATTTGTCATTATCTCTTTATTTGCTCTTTCTTTTTTTTTTAATTATGGAAATATATATAAACCATAAACATTCCTATCACAACCACTTCCAAGCATATCGTTCAATGGGATTAATCACACTTCCTTGATTGCAGTATTCTCACCACCTTCTACTAGTTTTAGTTTAAAACTTTATCTCCTGTTTTAGTTTGCAGTGAGTTAGTGTAAACAATGGGGATTTATTGGTTCACAGATTTGAGGATAGAAAAAGTCCAAATCCAGTCTTCAACAAGGTGATGCTTTCTTCCCAAAGATTGGCATCCTGGGGCTGGCTGCCTGGTGATCCTTGGTCCTGAGCTTCCCCATCACATGGCAGTGCACATGGCGGGGTCTCCTGGCCTTCCCCTTCTCTTCTGGTTCCATCGAACTTCAGCTTCTTGCTTCCCATGGCTTTCTCTTTATCTGTCCAAATTTCATTCCACTAATAAAGGACTCCAGTAACAGGATTAAAATCCATCCTGATTGAGTTGGGCTGCACCTTAACTGAAGCAACTTCATCAAAAGGTCCTACTTATAATGGGTTCACACCCATAGGAATGGATGAAGTTTAAGAACATGTTTTCCCGGGGTACATAGCTCCAAACCACCACATTTCGCCCTTTAGGCCCCCCCAAAACAAGTTCTTTTCACATGCAAAATGCCTTAGTTCCATCACAACATCCCAAGAGCCTTAAGTCATTTCACCAACAATGCTGAGTACCAAGTCTCATCAAAATCGGTTATAGGAGTAGTCTGTCCTGGGGCACAATTACCCTCTGTCTGTAGACCTAGAAAGTCTAGAAAACAAGTTATCTGCTCCCAGTATGCAATGAAGAGTCAAGCATAAGATAGATATTCCCATTCCAATAAGGAGAAATTGACAGTAAAATTGGAGTCATGCAGATGAGTAAGACATATGGATTAAAAATAAATAATAGGGGGAACAAATGTTAAAATAAATTTAGTAGATTGAAATGCTAGTGATCAATGAAAGGGAGTGGTAAGGGGTATAGGAAAAAAATACGGGAAACGAAGGCTAAAACATATTGGATACATGGAAATACCAGCAGTCAATGAGAGGGAGGAGTAATGGGTATGATTTGTATGAGTTTTTTTCTTTTTATTTTTTTTTCTGAACTGATGCAAATGTTCTAAGAAATGATCATGGTAATGAATATACAACTATGTGATGACATTGTGAGTTATTGATTATACACCAAGAATGGAATGAACATATGGTAAGAATGTTCGTGTTTGTATGTTGTTATGTTTTAAAAAAAAACAAAAACAAAACACACACACACAAAACAGAGTCCCAAACAATTCTGAAAGCCAGCAGGGAAAACTCCATTAAATTTCAAGGTCTGAGAGTCATCTATGGATTGCTGTTTTGTCTCCCACACCTGATAGAGCAGCACTTGTGTAGTAGCCATGCTCTCTCCGAACACTGGGATGAAGTCCCACCTCTCCAAGCATCAGCATAGTGGCCACGTGCTCCACAAACCTGGGGACACAGGCCCCACCCTCTCTGAGCAATGGGGTGAAAGCATTCTTCCTAAACAATGGGGCAAAAAACCCTCCCCCTCCAAGCACATGGGTAGACCCCTTTCCATGCACTTGGGTGGGCCCCCTTTCTTGACCCAAGGAGATATCTTTAGTCTAGACCTGGGCTTCCATGGTTCTGCCCTTGAACTCATTCTTCCTTCAAATCATCCCTTCTCTGTCCCTTTTAGTCCAAGCTGGCAGTACAGATTTAACAACAACAAAAAAACTTGTTGAGTTTTCATGTAGTTCATGCGGATCCAAACTATCAGACAAAAGGACTTTCCACAGATCCTTCCTGCATAACTGCATTTCCAGTCCTGACTTCCACTGAAATGGCTGACTGGATCCATGATGGCAGGAGCCTTTCCCATTGTTGCTTGGCAAATGGTGGCATTATACTATGGCATTATACATTTATACTATGAATAAATGAAGACACTTCGTTTTGGGATTTCATGAGTTGGGCATAACCATCTAGAGTTGACAAAGTACTTCCCCGTCCCTTCTCTGTATTGCTCACCCATTGTGAGGTATCTATTATCAAGCCCTTACAAATTAAGGATTAACAATTAGGTGAGGCAGTCTATGCAGTGGTAAATTATTTCAACTCAGAACTACAACTGGGTTCAAATTCCAGCTCTGCCACTTACTATTTGTAGTGTTGGACCAACATTTGACTATGCTCAGTTTCCCTATTTATCCAGCAAGCATTCAGTAAGCATTACATTCTTTTCCAGAATCTAAGACACAGCCATATGCAAAAAAGACAACTTGCGTGGCTCAGCAGCAGAGTTCTCCCCTGCCATGCCGGAGCCCCGGGTTCGCTTCCTGGTGCCTGCCCATGAGAACCTTACATTCTAGAGTGGGTTGCAGGTAGTCAGAAAGCAGCAAAATGTAGTTAGATGCGTAAATTAAACGGTGCTGTTTAGAAGAGAAAGCGTGAACAAGAGAGTGAGGGTACGGAGTGTGCTTTATTAGGGGGTGGGGATTGTTGCAATTTTAGAAAAGGATGTTCTAGGTAAGGGTTCCTTAAGAAGGCAGCCTGTTTAAAATGGGGCTCTAGTGTCTGTTTCTCAGGACTGGTGAGGATTTAAGAAGGAAATGCACAGACTCTTAGAAAACTTTCAATGAGTCTAAACTGGACCCACGATACCTCAGTGGAAAAGAGGCCCACCTAAAACTCAAGGAGAGGGGGAACTTTGGGCACCCCGGAACTTTCCTAGCGGTGGAACGTTGATCGGGACGGACCTTTACTCAGGCAACGACGCGCGCTTGGTGGTAGCAACGACGGAAGACGGTGCGTGGGACCGGAGGTGGGGTTAGTGGCGGAAGTGGCTTCTTCGCCTCTGGGCGCCCGGGAAGATGACGCTTCCCGTGTGGCGGTGTCTGTGGTTCGGCCTGTGCGGCCTTCTAGTGGGACAGGCGGAGGCTCCGAGCCCGGTGGAGCCGCTGGAGCGGAGCCGGCCGTATGCGGTGCTACGCGGGCAGAACCTGGGTGAGCGGCCGCGGGCGCCGGGGTCTGGCCGGAGCTTGGGGCGCCCTGGCAGGGTGGAGGGTGGAGGCGTGTGTAAGGGAGTCGGGTGCTGATGAGACCTCTCAGGGAGACCCGCTACCCTCTCCCGGAAGGCTTGGGGTTTTCCACAGATGCGCTCGGTATATGTTTGTTGCATGGGGGTAGGGTGACCTGGGTCTTAGTTTGGACTTCCTCCTCTCTGGCCATGCGGACCTGGGCTGGGCGACAATGCGTAAAATAGACCCTCTCCTCTTCTTTCCTAATGGAACCAATAGTAACCGAATAGTAACAGTAATTGACATGTATTGAGCATTTACTGTGTATCATATGTTGTGCTAAGCATTTTATATACGTGATTTCATTTGTCCTTCACAGTAGAGGAAGGATTTTACAAATATGGAGTGAAGCTCGGAGAGGTGACTTTTATATGTTCAGGTTACACAGTTAAGTAGTAGAAGCCGATATTAGAACCTAGGTTTTGTGGGGTTTGAAGCTTATACGTTTTGGGAAGGTTTTTTCAATTATGAGAAGAAAAAAATACACACACACACGCTCACACACACATACATACATACAGACAGACACACACACACACACGTATGTGGCTGTGGAAGGAGCCCTGGAGCTTAAAGCTCAGGGAACTTTATAATAAATCTGCCTTTCTTCCACCAAAGTCTTTCCTTTTCACTGTACCTCCTTGTTAAGTCTGTATATCCACACAGCTGCTACATAATATTTCCGGATCTTCCTGACTCTGTGTGAAGTCAATATCTGCCGTGTATTGACCACTTGCTGTGTACGTAGCACTCTGCTAGGTGGTTTCCACACGTTATCCCGATTAATCCTTTGGTCAGGGTTTCCCAGCCTCAGTACTACAGACGTGTTGGACCAAATGATTGTTTGGGGGACTCGGGGGAGTGGGGGGTGATGTGTGTGTGTGTCTGTCCTGTACATCATAGGATGCTTAGCAGCGTCTTCAGCTTCCATCCTCTGGATGCCAGTCACACCCTCCCTCTCACTCTCAGCCGGGATAATCAGGTTATCTCCAGAGATTGCCATATGTCCAGCTGGGACAAGATAGCCCCCTGGTCCAAGACAGCTGCTCTAAAACTAACTCAAAGGGTGGTTAGTGTCTGGACCACTGTGGGTCCCTACTGTTAG
This sequence comes from Myrmecophaga tridactyla, assembly GCA_004026745.1. NCBI lineage: Eukaryota > Metazoa > Chordata > Mammalia > Pilosa > Myrmecophagidae > Myrmecophaga > Myrmecophaga tridactyla. The sequence goes on along the minus strand of PVIY010031593.1, from coordinate 5,384 downwards.
TTTGCAGAGAGATGAAATTACAGAAATTGAGAGTAAGTGGTTAGAAATGTAAAAGTTTGGCATTGTTGCAACATCCAAGCAAGTAGAATCCTGTTGTGGGTGTGGTCAGCGTGGCATACGTTCTCTGCAGGTGAACTGAGCTGTACTAGTCATGCATAGTAGGATCATGGTCTGGGATGGACTAGAAATTTTTTAAATTAGTCCTTTACTAGAGAGAGAGTTTGAGAAACACCACTCCAGACGATCTTGTGCAGTGGATCCATTTTTACAGAAGAGGTGACACAGAGAGAAACTGAATGAATTACATAAGGTTACACTGTCTGGTGTCACACCAATATTCAGGATGAAGGAACTCTTGTAAGATGGGTTTCATTTGCCCCATTTTATAGATGCAGAAAGTGAGGCTCCGCTATGGGCAGTGACCACAGGATGGTCTGAAATAGTAGCTTAAGGTCCTACCTGGGCCAGTCACTCATAACAAGATGCTGGAAGAGGTAAAAAAAAAAGATGAGCAGTTGGAGATTTATAGCTAAATGGATAGCCGTCCAAACAGTATATTGTGTACTTAACAACTCATGGTTTTACGTCCTTTAAAAAATTTTTTTCACTAGCTCTAAAACAGAGCCTCCAAAAATTTGTATGTTTGTTGCTTGGTTGTCTTTCAAATTTTTTTAAAGCAGACTTCCATCCCCCAATTACAGTCCCCTGCATTTCTGCTTTGGGCTTTTTTGTTTTATTTTAAAGAGTCCTTGCAAAACGCAAGAAAATGGTTAAATGGAATAAGACAGCTTTTAAAGTCCAGTTGCAGTCAAAACCTTAGACACTCATGAAATTCAAGGCTTTGAAAAGTAGGGCAGGTATTTAGTTAACAAGAGTTATTTGGGGAAATGACATTTAGTTCATATAAGTCAACAGAGACCTTTAAAATTACTTCTTGTCTTTTGGAGTTATGACACTATTCTGTCACCTTCTCCCCCCACCCTACCCCAAGGTAATCTTTCTTTATGGTCAGTTTTTTAATAACATACTGGGTCGAGCATGAGAGGGTGGGCAGAGGTTCACAGATACCCCGGAATTACCGGTTTAAATAAAACTTTGGTGAGATTGTGATTTTTTCAGAGGAATAACAAACATTCTGGAGAACCATGGTTAGGTTCCAGTTGGAACCTGGGACAGACCCACGTACTTAGAAACACAGAAGCATGCATTTCTTTGTTTAAGGTAGCATTGTTCCAAATGCTTCCCGAGTTCTATGAGACAGTCACAGAATTACAGTTGGGCATTATGCTGCTGTGGAGTGAACCTTCTGACAGGTTGCTGGGTTAGACTAGTAGTTTACAGCCCCAGGCCCTCATCATCTTGTACAACCAAAGCTCAACTTGTGTTACAACTTTTAGATCCCGTTTCTTACCCAAGCACCTTAAAAATATTGTATGTGAAATTTACTGTAAAACATGTCATAAGTTTGCATAGTTGGTTGTTTCTTTGATTGGAAGACGCTTATCCGCTCGGGCCTCATTTCCTGCCTCTCTACCCTTCACTTCCAACCCTTTCATGTCAGCTGTGCTTGCCTCTTTTCTCCTCATGGAACCTACTAGGCTTGTTTTGGCCTCAAAGCCCTTCATTGTGGAACGTGTGGCCTGCAGGGCTCTCCCCAATTTTCGCGTGGCGGGCTCCTTCCTTCAACTGGGTTTCAGCTTGTGTGTCACCTCCTCAGCTGCCTCCTTGACCTTGTCTAACATTGCCCATCCTCTCCCATTGCTATCACATTAAAAAAAGTGGTTTTCTTCACAGCGCTTTAAGCTATGTGAAATGCTCTTACCTGTTTACGTTTCTCTCCCCCACTTACCTGGAGATATCCCAAGAGTAGAGACCCTGTGGGTCTGTTCACAGCTGTTTCCTCTGCCTGGCAAAGTGCCTGACCCTGAGTGGCATGTGGTAATTCATGGTTAGATGAATGAATGACAGACCTGAAGCTGCCACTAGGAGGTAACCTGTTTTCCTTTTGCAGTGTTAATGGGAACCATTTTCAGCATCCTGCTGGTGACCATGATCCTTATGGCATTTTGCGTCTACAAGCCCATTCGGCGTCGGTGACAGCCAAACAAGCACGTTCTTCTGGGAGTATTTGGGAACAGGATAAGTTGTATTGCACATTGGCCAGTGGAGAAATTGAAATGAGAACTTCCCTGCTTGAAAATGACATTTGGTCTGAACAGTTGGTAAACTAACGCTTTAGAAAAACCATCTAGTAGCAATTATGTTTTCCTAACACTGTAATGCAAAGAATTGACCAGTCTGTTCTTCATTGTTTCTTTTTATACCTGGCTGTACTTGTTAAAAATAAGATCTGAAGTGCCAAGGTTCAGTGTAAAGACGAAGTGCTCATGAGAAAAATGTGTGAACATGGGAACCTGTGTTTGTAAGAACTGCTCTGGGAAGGACTAATAACTAAAGTTTGAAAGTGTTAAGAAGTGGAAGACTTACCATGTAGATTCCCTATTTAAGAATCATTTAGTTGCAAGAGAGTAAGGATCACAAATATGTTTAATTAAACTCAGTTGCCCTAAGAGTGCTCTGGCTGAAAATCAGTGCCAGCTATGGGGAACCTTCACTGCCCTGCTGCACTCAGCTCTGGCCTGGGCTGTGCACTCCCTGTTGAAGCATAGACGGTATTGCCACGAGCACCCTTGGGCTAGAGAGCTCTGGGGTTGTACCCAAACTGTCACTGATTAGCCCATCTGAAAAAGAATTGCATCCTGTGCAAACACAACCTCCCTGTACTGTAGTTAAGTCTTTCCAGCCCACGGCCTAAAAATGTAGTAGCTTTTCAGATTTGGAGTTTAAAAGAGTCTGAGCAGGAACTCCTTTGAGCCCTGGGTGCAGAGGGCTCAGCTAAGGGAAGTGTGTGTTCACCATGCATGGCAGGGTGGCAGGTGGGTATATGTTTACACAAATCTAATTTCAACTTTGAAAATGCTGCTTTTAGTTTTGCACTGTTATTGAACTGGATTTTCCCCCAATTGAAATGATGCTTTTGTACTTCTTACAGAGTGGTTGTCAGTATTTATTTTAAAGGTGCTATATTTAATTTTGTCTGTTACTAAATTGAAATGCTTATCTTGTGCTCCATACGAGCACAGAATTGTTTGTTAATAGTTTGCTCTTAATATGAAATAATTGGTATGGGATCCTCTGTTAGACTTCAGGATTTCATTTGTAATGCTATAACATTGAGCCACTGAAATATTCACTGTTGTGCTTTTGAGCAAAATGTCAATTAAAATTAAATTAAAATCATATGTGCTGTTTTCTAACAATTATTTTCAAGAACTTAAAATGCAGCTACTTGTTTGAATCTGATCTAATCTCTTAAGGCAGCACTCTTTAGTAGATTTTTAAACTAATATGTGAAGTACTATATTGCCCCAGTTTCAGAAAGCAGCAATAATTAACTGTCTGGTTGGACTAGGTGTTAGAAGACCTGCATTCTTGTCCCAGCTCCAAGTATAAACAGGCTTAACTTCTCTAGCTCCCCAGTTTTCCCATATGTAAAATGGTGATATATACATACCTTATCTTTCTTAATTATTGAGAAGATCAAATGATGTGAAAGTTAACACGAATGAAAGGTAGAAAAGTTTATGGTTAATAATTCAAGAGAGGAGGAGTGAGTAGGATGCTGAAAGACACAGCTTTGTGAGCAGAGTCCCAGGAGTGCATGTTCTCGCTTAGCTGGAATGCCACGTTTTGATATGCTCCCCAATATATATTGCCAGGTTTAGAACTTAAAAAGAAAACAGTAAAAACACATCAAGTCCATAAGCTATGTGATTACTGTTGGTTCAGTGATCACCAGCTAGATATGTTGATCATGTTCCAGTTTTCCAATACAACCTTGCAATATTGTTATTCCACACAGAAATCCAAAAGTTAGTCCATCTCTTCACTCCAATTTTATCGTCGGTTCAGTATGAGATTTCAAATTTAAAGTAAGACAAAGAAACTTTGTGGGAAGAGACTTGTGGGAAGAGGGATGAGTAAAGATGAAAATGGCAGTTCTGTGAGAGTGAGAATTATGCACCAGAGGCTGGCTTACATCTTTAGGTCTTTAGGGAAAGACAGAGCCCAACTCTAGACTTAATAAACTGATCTGTCACAGAATATCACCATGTACCCAAATGAACACATTCAATTAATTTTATACCAGTCAGATAAAACAGTTCTTTCCACAAACACTCATATTAACTTTCTTTAAATTTGAGATTAGAGCAGACTTTTCAGGTTCCTTGACACCTTATGTTATGGAGTATGAAGTGACCAGCTTGCTTATAGAGAGAGCCAGGAACTACTTACTTCCTTGTATTGTTTTACATGCATAAAATGCTCAATTAAAGTTTGCTACTGATATTGGGCCTCTGAAGTTTTAATGAACTTAAAGAAACTATTAGTTTTTCTTTTAATTAAAATATCCACAGATATTCCATGTTTTTACCTAAGAAGAGTAACAGATTTCTTTGTAGTGTTCTGGTGGCTGAAAAGTGTTGGTATTTACTTTCCCCTAAAGCATAGCAACTCCTCCACATCTTACCAGAAACACTGCAGCCTCATTTCTCCAACCCAGTCTTTACTGGCCCCTGCCTTTGTTTTGATATTAACATACTTAAGTATAGGATAACTCTGGAAGCCATAATTATCATCGGAACTTCTAAGAACAGCTTCACAAAGTACTTTGGCTTCAAAAGAGAGAGCATGTTCACTCAGAAAGAGCTTTGATGGGACTTCCTTTACTCTACAAGAAAGTTTGCCTCTAGCAGTAGGGCTGCAGAGGTATCCCAGAGCAGCCCCAGCGCTAGCTTGCTTTTAGTTTCTGTTTGAAACAGTACTGTGAGGCATGAGGACGGTGTAACTTGGGTGGGAAGGTTGAGAGGAGCATGTCACCTCTATCCAGTCTACAACTGAGTGATGTGAGGGCACAATCATGTTCCACTAACATTCTTGCTCTTAACAGGAAGTGTGTTTCTGTAGAGTAACGAGAAAAAACAATGTGATAAAGGGGGAAAAAAGACTCAAGAACATCAAGAATATTGTACGAGCACCCTCTAAGGAAGCAGTCTTTATTTGCATTTTAAGAGTGAACACATTTATGAAAAATGCTGTAACAGGTTGACACAATGCTCAGTCCCTTTTCAACCTACTGCCTGGGGAGAAAGTCAAAGACATTGGGAAGCAGGGTCATGGAATGCAAACACAGAAATAACCTGTGGTTCACCTTAGTGAGTAAACAATGTGGCCTAACTGGCAGCCATACTCAAGAAGCATCTTTGCTCAAGGTAAGCATCAAGTAAACAAAATGCCAAGCTGCATATTTGGAATAAATGTGA
>PVIY010031592.1:0-29781 GCA_004026745.1 Myrmecophaga tridactyla | reverse complement strand
AAGATTGGCGCGATCTCCCATCATACCAGACTAACCCAAACATCCTTATCATCCCTTTTGCTTAAACTCTAAACAGTCTTCACCCCAACCCCAGACTCCTGGCTTCCCTCCCACCCCTGCCTTACATTGTCCAGGCACCGGAGAGGCTCCTAACTAGACAGTTTCTTATCTCCCTCTTCCTTGGTCCAAGCCCTTACAGACTCCAGGTGGCCTACTTATCTTAAAGGAAAACGTTCTGTCTTGGCTGGTTTGGCTCAACCACAGGAATTTCTTGGTGTACAGTTTGGACAGTTAGAAGTCCACAGTCAAGGCATCAGCATGGTCATGTTTCCTCCCCAAAGTCTACAGCTGCCTTGGGGTTCGCTGGTTTGCATCTGCCTCCTGTCACATGACAGGCGCTCTTCCTTGGGCCTGCTCCTCCAGCTTCTCCTTCCTCCTTGTAAGTCCTGCAGTAATATGGATTGGGATCCACCCTGATTCAGCTGGCCATACCTTAGCTAGTAACAACATCTTCAAAACGTCCTGTTTACCACTGGGCTTAAACCTGCAGGAGCGTGGATTAACAAGCCTCTTGTTGGGGTATGCTTCCCCGCACATTCTGAGCTAAGTGGTCCTAATAGCAACCTCAGGAAATTACTCACCCATCCCGCTGATCAAACTGCCTTCCCCCAGCGTTCAGCCCACTCAAAGCAGTTGAGTTTTACTCTCTTCCTTGCCATGAATAATGTCACCTTTGTCTGTCCAGTACATTTTTTTCTTTGACAAGACCTTCTGACTCCAAGTTTCATTTTCTTCACACTGTATTCCACTGAACTTCTTCCAAACCTATAAAGAGTTAAGCAAATTTAAACTGTTTTTATTATCCAACCAAACTCGCCCAAATTTTGTAGAAGAAAAGATATGAGCTACATGTATTATGAATAATTTTTTCTTTTGTGTTTTTAATGATTACACAATCAAATTGCCTTTTTTGGTGTATGAATTTTAACACATATTAGATTCACGTAACCATCACAAGTAGGATATAAAACAGTTCCATACTCCAAAAAAAAACTCCTTTGTGCCACGCCTTATCCACTCCTAAGCCTCAACAGCCACTGACCTTTTCTCCATTTCCACCATTTTGTCTTTTTGAGAATGTCCTGTAAATCGAAAAATACAGTATCCGAAAGTTTTTTTACATTAAGCTCTTTGTTTTGAGATAAATGAAGATCCAAATGCAACTGTAAAGAATACAACAGAGAGACCCCATATACCCTTTACCCGTGTCTTAGTTTGCCATGGCTGCTATCATGAATAACCACACACTGTTTGGCTTGAACAACAGGAATTTATTGGCTTACCATTTGGGGGACTAGAAGTCCAAAATCAATGTATCAACAAGGCCATGCTTTCTCCAAAGTCTGTAGAATTCTGGTGATGGCAATCTTCCATTAAATGGCTTCTCCTATTTCTGGATTTACTTCTGGGTCTAATTTCCTTTGCTTATAAGGACTCCAGCCATATGGGATTAAGGCTTGCCCCCCTTCAGTTTGGCCACACCTCAACCAATAATAGTATCTTCATAGGTCTTATTTACAAATAGGTTCGTGTCCGCCAGACGAGGGGTTAGAAAATGAACATGTCATTTGTGGGGTCATGATTCAATCCCCAACACCTAATTTTCTCTAGTGGTAAAATCTTGCAAAACTAGAGAACAATTTCACAACCAGAATAGTGAAACTGATACAATCAAGATACAGAACATTTCCCAAACCACAAGGGTTCCCTATACGGCCCTTTTATACCCACACCTACTTTCCTCCCAACCCTACCCCTTCCTTAAACCTGGATTACCACTAATCTGTTCTCCATTTCTAAAATTTTGTCATTTCAAGAATATTATATAAGGCGGCTGCCATGGCTCAGCAGGCAGAGCTCCGACCTGCCGTGCTGGAGGTCTGGAGTTCGATCCCTGGTGCCTCCTGCCCATATGCAAATTTAAAAAAAAAAAAAAAGAATATTATATAAATGGAATCATACAGTGTATTACCTTTTGGGATGGTATGTTATCTTTTTCACTGAGCATAATTTTTGGAGATGCATCCAAGTTGTTGTGTATATCGATAGGTCATTCCTTTTCATTGCTGGGTAGTATTCTGTGGTAAAGATGTCCCACAGTTAGTCTAAGCATTCACCCATTGTTCTAGTTTGCTAGCTGCTGGAATGCAACACATCAGAGATGGATTGGCTTTTAATAAAAGGGGATTTATTTTGTTAGCTCTTCAGAGGAAAGGCAGCTAACTTTCATCTGAAGTTCTTTCTTATGTGGGAAGGTACAGGGTGATCTCTGCTGGCCTTCTTTCCAGGCCTCTCGGTTCCAACAACTTTCCCTGGGGTGATTTCTTTCTGCATCTCCAAAGGCCTGGGCTGAGCTGCAAGTGCTGAGATGAGGTATGCTGAACTGCTTGGGCTATGCTACGTTGAGCTCTCTCATTTAAGCACCAGCTATTTAAGTCAAGCATCATTCCTTGCAGCAGGCACACCTCCTAGCCAACTGCAGATGTAATGAGCAACAGATGAGGTTCACGTACCATTGGCTCATGTCCACAGCAAGAGAACTAGGTACGTTCACCTGGCCAAGTTGACACCTGAATCTAACTGCCATACCCATTGAAGGACATTTAGGTTGTTTCCAGGTTTTAGTTATTATGAATAAAGCTGCTATAGACATTAGTGTACAGGTTTTTGCGGAAGCATTACCCTTCATTTCTCTGGAATAAATATTTAGGAGTGTGATTGTAGGGTCATATGATAATGTTTAGATTTTTTGAGAAACTGACAAATGGTTTTCAGAGTGGCTGTGCCATTTTATATTCCCACTAGCAACGTATGAGTGATCCAGTTTCTCTACATCCTTGCTAGCATTTAGTGTTGCCACTATTTTTGTAGTCAGTTTGGTAGCTGTGTGGTGATACCTCATTATGGTGTTAATTTGCATTTTCCTAATGGCTGATAATATTGCCCAACTTTTCATGTGTTTATTTGCCATCTGCATGTCTTCTTCAGTGAAATGTCTCATGTCTTTTACCCATCTTCTAATTAAATTGTCTGACATTTTATTGCTGAGTTTTGAAAGTTACAAGATTTTAGTCATTTGTTGGATATGTGGTATTTTCCCCTTCTCTGTAGCTTGTCCTTTCATCCATTAATAGGGGCTTTTGCAGAATAAAAGTTTTTAATTTTTATTAATCAATTTATCAGTGTTCCCTTTTGTGGGTTGGAATTTTGGTGCCAAATTTAAACTTTCTGCCTAGGCCTAGATCTTGAAGATTTTCTCCTATGTTTTTGACTAAAAGTTTTATAATTTTATGTTTTACTTTAAGTCTGAGATCCATTTAGAGTTGATTTTTTGCATAATGTGACACTCAAGTCAAGGTTCGCATTTTTTTTTTTTTGTCTGTAGAGTGCTACTTGCTCCAACACCATTTGTGAAAAGGCTGTTCTTCCTCCATTGGTTTGCTCTTGCACCCGTCAAAAATCATTGTGCCTGCACTATTCAGAATAGACAAATTTATTGAGACAGAATGTAGACTAGTAATGGCCTAGAGCTGGTGGGGGAAGGATATTGGGGGCAAATGGGGGTGACTGATAAAGAATAGGAAGTTCCTTTTGGGGTGATGAAAATTTTCTAAAATTGATTGTGGTTATGGTTCAGCACAATTCTGTGAAAATACTAAAGATCATTGACTTTTCATTTTAATTTGGCTAATTATCTGGCTTGTGAATCATATCCCAATAAAGCTGTTAATAAACAAATCAGCTGGGCATAGTGCATGTCTATTTCTGACTCTCTATCCTGCCCACTGAGTTATGTGTCTGTGCCTCTGCCAGCAGCCACACGGTCTTTATTGCTGTAGCTGTAGATAAGTTTTGAAATGAGGTAGATGGATTCTTCCCACTTTATTCTTCTTTTTCAAAATTGTTTTAGCTAGTCTAGTTGCTTTGCTTTCTTGCATACATTTTAGAATAACCCTGTCTACAGCTACCAAAACCATCCAGGGATTTTGATAGGTATTGTATTAAACCTGTATATCAATTTGGGGAGAATTGACGTCTTTACTATGTTGACTCTTTCAATCTGTGAAATAGTATGGTTCTCCATTTATTTAGATCTTCTTTGATTTCTTTTATCAACATCATGTCATTTTAAATATGTAAGTCCTATATATGTTTTGATAGATTTATTATTTTAAATATTTCTCCCTCTCTCTTTTTTAGCAATTATAAATGGTATTTTACCCTATTATTATAAATTTGCATTATGCAGCACCTTAGTTACAAATGAAGGAAAATATTGTTATAATTGTATTATTAACCATAGTTCAGTTTCCTAGGGTTCACTCTTTGTATTGTACCAGCTCTATATTTCTCATTTTTATTTTTATTCTGGCAACATATATATAACCTAAAATTTCCATTGTAACCACTTTCAAATATACAGTTCAGTGGTGTTAAATACATTCACAATATTGTGGCATCTTCACCACCATCGATTAGCACAACTTTTCATCTCATGCCCACCTAAGACTCAGTGTTGGAGTTCCACAGCTCTGAAACTCAGCCTTCTTACATACAGAAACTGTTAAAGAAGCTGTAAAACGGATCAGGCTTCAATTAGAGATAAGAATGAAGCCAATCCAGCCGGGACTAAGGTAAATCAGAACACGGGGTAAGGATGACATTGTCAGTATTTTAGAATTTCACCTACTCTATGAGACCAAGGAAAAGAGGTTTATGTTGTCCAAAACCTAAATTTTCTGTAGCACATACTTTAACTCAGTATGTCTGGATAACTTGTTTATGGAACACAGAATGGGAATGAGGGCTTGTAATTCTATATAGCATAATGTAATACCCAGATACAGCCCAGAGTATGTTAAGCAGATAATTTAAAAACATTGACAAAGTCCTTGAGCGGTGAGAAAAAAAATAGGAAACTGTTAAGCTTTGCTACAGGGAAACCCCTGATATTTTCTCAAACTTTAGGGACTCCCAAGTCAATAGGCTAAGCCCTTGATCTTGAGGCTTGCTTTTGTGAAATTTATTTATGTGGCAGAGAAGCTAAGTCTACCTATAGTTATGCCTAAGAGTTACTTCTGGAGGACCTCTTTTGTTGCTCAGATATAGCCTCAGTCTCTCTAAGCCCAACTCTGCAAGTGAAGTCATTGCCCTCCCCTCTACATGGGACATGACATCCAGGGGTGAAAGTCTCCCTGGCAACGTGAGATGTGACTCCCAGGGATGATCCTAGCTCTGGCACTGTGCTATACATATCACCTTCCTGACCCAAAAGGGGAAAGGAAACATAACATAAGGCATCATTGGCTAAAGAGAGTTCAAATAGAGTCGAGAGGCTATTCTGGAGGTTACTCTTACACTAGCTTCAGCTAGATATTGCTAATTCCTAGGTTTGCCAAACCCTAACTAAAACCATCCCTGCCCTAAAGAGCATGTAGGGCTTAATCTGAGATTCTGTAAAACTTTTATGCACTAAGATTACTTTCCAGAAACCTCCAACCTCCAGAAGGGTTTGTAGGCCAGATAAATCCTAAAATCCAGAGGGGCCAGTCTCTTCAAGAACATCACCTAGTTCCACCCCCTGTCTCATATTATTGACACCCCTTTCCAATATGAAAAAGTTAGAATGGTGTTCTAGTTTGCTAGCTGCCAGAAACGAAATGGCTTTTAAAAGGGGGAATTTAATAGGTTGATAGTTTACAGTTCTAAGGCCGAGAAAATGTCCCAGTTAAAGCAAGTCTATAGAAATGTCCAATCTAAGGCATCCAGGGAAAGATACTTTGGTTCAAGAAGGCTGATGAAGTCCAGGGAAAGACACCTTGGTTCAAGAAGGCTGATGAAGTTCAGGGTTTCTTTCTCAAGTGAGAAGGCACATGGTGAACACAGCGTGATCCGCTAGCTTCCTCTCCTGGCTTCTGGTTTCATGAAGCTCCCCGGGAGGCGTTTTCCTTCTTCATCTCCAAATGTCACTGGCTCGTGGACTCTCTGCTTCATGGTGCTGCAGCATTCTCTGCTCTCTCTGAATCTCTTTCATTCTCCAAAATGTTTCCTCTTTTATAGGACTCCAGAAACTTATCAAGACCCACCCAAATGGGTGGAGACATGTCGTCACCTAATCCAGCTTAACAACCAATCTTGACTAAATCACATTATCCAAGGAGATGATCTGATTACAGTTTCAAACATACAGTCTTGAATAGGGATTATTCTGCCTTTACGAAATGGGATTTTGATTAAAGCATGGCTTTTCTAGGGGACATACATCCTTTCAAGCCAGCACAAATGGGTATAACCCAAATACTCCTAAGGATTGGGAGAAGGATCAAAGGAGAAGAAGGAGTTATTAACAGAGAGGATAGGATTTAACAAACGAGCATGACTGCTGAATCATTAGATTGATATTTCTTTCGGTCTCCAGGGTCTTGTAGCAGCTGGAAGGAAAAACATAAAATGGAGGAACTGTGACTCATACCAAACTCTGAAATCTGTTCTTTAACTACTTATCACAGTGCACTTTGAAATATATTGCTTTTTTGTACATATATGTTATATTTCACAGTAAGAAATGTAAAAAAAAGAGCCTCAGTTCCAATTAAGCATTAATGCCCCATTGCCCATCCCACTTCTGCCCCTGATAACTCATATTCTAATTTCTGGACACTCTGGATTTGCATATTCTAATTATCTCATATAAATGAGATCACACAATATTTGTCCTTTTGTGTCCTATTAGCCTGATATTGGACTTCTGAAGCTGATTCTCTAAATTCCTTTTCTTTTCTTTCCTGTTTTCTATTTCTTTGTCTTTTTGTTGTTTGAGTCTTTGTGGAATTTACCTGACTCTGTCTTCCAATCTTTCTACTGAATTAAAAACAAATAATGTCTTTTTTAGTTTGCAAGAGTTCTTTGTTTGCTCTTATTTTATGGTTGTAAAACCTTTTCTAATTCCTCCAAGAGGTTTAGTAAACTATTTAAACATCTCCTTCTGTTTTTCACATTGTATCCATTCTCTCCAGGTCCCATTTGCTTCCGTGTTTAGCTTAGTCTTTTTTCTTTCATATTTCCAAATTTACTCAAATGTCTGGTGGTGTTTTGTTCTCCTTTCATATTTACAAGTGAAGCACTAAGACAAAGAGAGGCTGGAGAACTGGTCCAGAATAATGGAAACTAATGAGACATTAGTAAATTCAATGTCTGAACTTAGATTGGCAGTTAGACCAGAAAAAAAAATGAGTGTAAAGGAAATTTTTGGAATAATTATCAAAATTTGAATATATAGACTGTTTTTATAAACATACTACATTAATATACTATAACGCAATATAATCAATATATTACACTCATATAGAACACATTATGTAATAGAGAGCCCTTGTTATTAGGAACTACACAGTGAAGTATTTTTGACCAAACGGACATGATTTCTGAAATTTACTCTCAAATAGTTAATATATACAGTGAGATCCAGGTAGCTGGAGACCCACCCAGACATGCAAACTATACTGCCTACTTATGTTGTCTCTATAAAGGTTGACCAGATGCTCCTTTTAGCTTGTTTCCTGAGGATAAGTGTTTGATCTTATCTTGATTATACAGGGCATAGGCTAATAAAATGATTAATGTTCATGCCTGTAAGGCTGAAATTGTGAAGAGGTATGGTATATAATTTAAGACGTTCTCTACCCATGGCTGAAATGCTATATTAATGATTCAATTCTTTAACTCATGAATACCTTTCAGGTTTCACAATAAATAGCTTGGGGAGATGTAACAGCTGCTATTTAGCACTGAGCTATTCAGCACTCATGATTGCCCTTCATAATGCAGTCCAACCATTCCTTTTCCTAATCATTTCACTTATTTTTTCATCAGTGCTAGAAAATTCTCAGCCTTTATAGAATTGATTTACCCTTTTCCCTGTTCTCCTTCTTCTCTGTTTCTGAATTCTAGATGGTTTCTTGCACATTGCCAGAGAAACGCTGTGCTTTCTCTGAGCTGCAGGAGACCACTCAGTGCACACAGGAGCAACCCATCAGTACAGGCAATTAATGTCTTGAAGGCAACCTTCCACCATGCAAGGACAGGAATCTTTGGGTAAGTGTTCCAGCCTCCCTGTCTTCTGGTGGGATAATTCTGAAGTGCATTCTACACAGTCCCTCAGAGGTCCCCAGGAGGATTGAGACTTAATTGCCCACAAAGCACTAGCACATTAACCATATTTTGTTGGCTCATCACCTTTCTCTGCCTCACTCTCTCTCCTCTTCAGGTTTGCTTACCAGAACCAAATCCCAAAAAACTATCCAAGACCTTGTCCCCATCTTCGATTCTGGGGACCTCCAAATCAAGATATTTCTTCCATTCTCAGATTCTGATACTTCTGGTGTTCTAGCTCAACAGAAGTACTTTTGGTTTATTATTAAATGCACCTTCTTTCATGTCTCTGAGAGCTTTCTTTAGCCCGAATGACCTCTGTCCTTGCCTTTAGGCCAGTCACTCATCCTTCAAAGCTTTCCTCAAGTTTTACCTTTCCTGGTGAATTTTACTTTATTTTTTTACAAGCTTGTTTTCCCAACTAAACTGCAAGCTAGAGGGTCTGGCCATTTCCCTCTCATCTTGTACCCTTTGCTGTGCCAAAACAAATGTGTGAGATGAGTGAATTACTTAATTCATTTTAGGTAGCTATAGAGCATCATGCACTTCTGTCCTATTTTCTTGCAGGAGAATAGTAAGAAAGATGATAATCAGAATTCCCATCGTTTTCTAGAACTCTAGAGTTTACAAAAAAAAAATTAACAAGTATTATCTCATTTGATTTTCACAACCCTGTAGGAAAGGAATAACAGTTGCTATTATCTCCATTTTACTCCTGAGAAAATTTAGTTTCAGAGGAGTGACATGACTTTTCCAAAGTGACACAGGACTAGATCCCAGGACTCTCAACTACTAGTTCAGTGTTCATCTTACTAAATACATTCTAGGTCAGGCCACCATTTCTGCCCTTTACCTCAGAGCTAACATCTATCATCTACTGGCCATCTCTATTGGAGACACCTCCTCTCCACACCTCCTCTCATTCACTCACTGCCTATTTATTCCCAACAAACAAATTTGCTCAATGTCTCTGCAAACCTGTCACCAATGTTCTGCAACCTACTCTGAGCTTCAGCCAGAGCTTCATCCTAGACTGTCCTCACTTCCTAGTTCCCCAAATCCTTTCCCAATGTTCCCAGGCAACTTCTTTTTCTTTCCTTTGTTCCCCCTATTTTTTTCCCATATTTTTCACTCATCTGTCCATACTATAGATAAAAGGAGCATCAAACACAAGGTTTTCACAATCACACAGGCACATTGTAAATGTTATATCATTATATAATCATCATCAAGAAACATGGCTAGTGGAACACAGTGCTACAGTTTCAGGCACTTCCCTCCAGCCACTCTAATACACCATAAACTGAAAAGGGGATATCTATATAATGTGTTAAGAATAACCTCCAGGATAGCCTCTCAACTCTTTGAAATCTCTCAGCCACTGACAGTTTCTTTTGTCTCATTTCTCTCTTCCCCCTTTTGTTGAGAAGTTTTTCTCAATTCCTTGATGCTGAGTCCCAGCTCATCCCAGGATTTTTGTCCTACATTGCCAAGGAGGTTTACACTCCTAGGAGTCATGTCCCCAACAGAGGTGGGAGGGCAGTGAGTTAACTTGCTGTGTTGGCTTAGAGAGAAATGCCACATCTGAGCAACAAAGGAGGTTCTCTAGGGGTGACTCTTAGGCCTAAATTTAAGTAGGCTTAGCCTATCCTTTGCAGGGATACGTTTCATAGGGGCAACCCCCAGGATTGAGGGCTCAGCCTATTGATTTAGTTGTCCCCAAACAGGCAACTTCTTGAATCCTTCTTCTTGGAAATCTTCTGTGTTGGTTCTAAAGAAGAGCTACTTCATAGCCCCCTCTGGCCTGCCCTGTTCTAACTCATCTTTTGGGGCTCCACTTAAATGTCACTTCATCTTAGAAGTCCCCCTTCCCTAATTTCCCAAGGTATATTATGTCTCCCTAGCATGCCACATTTTTCATTCACACTATTATCCCAATACTTAGTAGAGATTTGTTTGTTAGTCTCTTACAATTATAATAACAATGGTTGACATTTATTGAGTACTTGGGTTGTGTTCTGTATTTTTTTATTTAATCTTCATAATCCAATAGAGTGGAAGCACACATGTAAATCAGATAAAGACTATATTTCTTGCCTAATAATATATTCTCCATTCCTAACTCAGTGCATGGCACATAGTGGCACTCAATACCTATTTGTTAAATGAATAAATGAACTCTCTTTGGCCCATATCATTGAAACTTGCTGCTCTCAAGACACATCCTCCCACTCATTCAACAAATATTCATTGAGTGCCAGATACTTGCTCGGTGTTGGACAACCCTGGTGAACAAAGGTAGACCAAGCTGCTGCTCTTCTCCCTGCAGAGCTCACTTAACAGTCTACCAAGCAAGAAATGTAAGTGAACAGGTAATTATTTGAAAGGATAATAAATATTACTAGAGAAGTACAAAGTGCTATGAGACTCCATTTTAGGAATACTTAGCATAGGTCAGTGAGTCAGAGCATTCTAACTCTTCAGAGCATGTGAAAGGATTTTTCCAGGAGCTGGTTTGGAGTGGGGTTTGGAGAGGGGATAGTGTGTCCTCAGTGGCCTGCTGTGGTGGTGGTGACCAGCAGGAGAGCTAGCCTGGAGGTGGGTGAAGGGAAGAAAAGGCACCCTGGGAAGGGCCACATGGGGCCACCAGTCCCTCCTGCTGCTCTGCTGTGGCTCCATCTCAAGTTTGAATCTAGAGTTCCAGCCCTTTTGAAGGCAGGATGTCAGCACTATGATTATTAAACATTGTTCTGTGTGCCTGCCATCCTGCCTGACCTCAATCTCCTTGCTTTGGGATAAGCCAGTTGCCAGTCTCCTCTTTCATACATGCTCCAACAGCCCTTGGGGGTGGGGTGCAGACTAAATATTCCTCTGAGTGTAATGTGGCTCTTAAGATTTTATTTGATTTATCCTTCCTTTCATCTCAAAGCAGATCTCTTTTAATTTGCTGCATGCATGCGGCTAAAGAAACTTGTGCTAATTTTTGACTCAGTTTCTGGATTTGCCCCAGAATAACTCACACATGAGAGAATTAATCCAGCATCCAGAATCAAGCCTGTGCCCTGGGCTATTTCCGAGCTAAATTCTAGTGCTTTCCCGCCCTGCTGTGGCCTGTCCTTAGCCTGTACAAGACCACTCAGCAAAGATACAACCTTTCCTCTGCCTGACCCCTAAACCTGACACCCAGCCCAGACCTAACAATGTAATATTCATAGGCAGTTTACAGAAAAACAGGGCATGCTCAAGACACACTGAGCTTCTTGAGGGGCTGAGCTGTGTGCTGGCCAGGACAGGGCTACAGATAAAAGTCCATTTTCACCCATCTTGGCTTTACCATTTGTTTCCTCTTCAGCCTTGGATCCAAAACCAAACCACTGGCAGCCTGTTTCCCCATATGGAAATTAGGGAACTTATATCCCTAAATTTTGGTTTGCAGTGAGGCACATGACCTGATTTGAATATAAGTGTTGTTAATTATTATGTGCCTGAGGACAAATTACCCATTTTCTGTGAGGATCAGTTTCCTCATCTGAGCAATGAGGATAAGGATAGAGACAGAGTTGCTGTGAGGAGTAGTATTGCAGGCTCTGAATACATTATAATTATTATTATCTATCTCTAGATGGTTTTTCTCCCTCCTCTTCTCTCACCCAGAAAAGAAAGAAGAAGTGCCACCATATGCATTGCCAAGTGACGGAAAACCCAAGGAAACCAAAGATTACTGGCCAGCCAGAAGATACAACCCCAGGAGGAAGCACTCCTTCTAGCCTCTGAAAGTGTGAGCTAGTAAGTTCCTGTTTGTTAAGCCAACTCATTGTATGGTATTTATTTTAGCAGCTGGGAAACTAAAACAGATGGGTTCCTTGCATACATTAGTGAATTGAAAGAAATGACCAATGTTCTTCTGAAATATTAACAACGGATTCTCAATATTTTGTATGCTTTTGATTCTGTTTCCTATTTATGACGTGGAATAGTGTCAGATATAAGGGAATTAGAAAGCATTTGTTGAATGGATAAATGGTTTAACAAAGCTATATAGAGAAATCAGGAAAAAGCTTTTAAAGATGAGTAAATCAAACAAAAATATAATCTTACTTGTCTGCCTTCAAAGTTTGTTTCAGTCCATGGATTCTACCACCCACGCCAGAAACCTGAGTATCTTGCTTGAGTCCTCCCACTCTGTCACCTTCCATATCCAATGGGTCAACCCATCTGGTTAATTCTACTTTCTAAATGTCTCTGAAAATTGTCCCCTTGACATCTAACTGTTTGCCTTGACCCAGATCATTCCAGGCCATCTCTTGCCCATTGCCTCAATGTCTTAATCAAACTCACTACCTCTGGCACTGCCAGGCACATTTTCACTACTGTTCTTCAAAACCCAAATCAGATCTTGCTACTCCCTTGTTTAAAGCCCTTCAATGGTTCCCCATCTTCTCTGTAGAATGGTTTTAAATTCAATTAATTGTTATAATCATCTGGGAAGGGAAACTTTTAACTCAGATCCCTGATGATGGGTCCTGGGACCTTTATGCCTTGAAAATTGCCCAGGTGACTTTGATTATCAGTCCAATTTGGAAATCATGGATTCACAAGCTCAAATCCCAACTCTTTTTGCATAGTATAGAAGGCTTTCCATGGTCTATCTCCCTCTGCTTTCCTCTTTGATATCATTTCATGCCTCATTCCCTTGGAATTTTATGCTCTAGCAATGCTGATAGTTTTCACACACATAATACTTTTCCATCCCTCTGCTCCCTCTTCCTGCAATACCCTTCTCTACCTTGTCTTCTGATGAACTCCTGCCTATCCTTTTAACTCCAGTTCAGCCGCTAAGGAGTCCATGCAGAATGATTCCATTTATATAAAGTTCACAATTGACAAAATTAACATGTGCTGTTAGGAGTCAAGAGAGTAGTTACACCTTCTTTTTTGGGGTGCTGTTGCCTGGGGAGGGATGAATAGGGCTTTTGGAATGCTGATCATGTTTCTTATTCCGCATGCTGGTTGCACCAGTTGTTTTGGTTTTCCTGTGGTATAACAAATACCACACAATGGGTTGACTTAAACAATGGGAATTTACTGCCTCACAGTTTTAGAGCCTGGCAGGCCTGTTTCCTTGGGCGCCAGAAGCATCCTACCTGGCTTGCAGTCCTTGGGTTCCTCATTTTCCCATCACATGACGATGTTCTCTCCTTTCTTTTCTGGGTTTCCCCTGACTTCCATCTTCCAGCCCCTCCCCAGAGCTTTCTCCTTAGAAGCCCTCCAGTAGTAGGATTAAGACCCATCTTCATTCAGTTAGCCATACCTAAACTAAAAACAACATCTTCAAAGGGTCCTGTTTATAATGAGTTCATACGCACAAGAATGGGATTAAAATTAAGAACATGTTTATTTCTGGGGGACAGAATTCAACCTACCACATGGGTTTATTCCAGTTTGTTGAAATTCACCAGACTATACATTAGTGACTTGCACATTTTTTTATTAATTTTTTTAATACCAAAAAAACACCAAACAAACCCAGACATTCGTAACTTTTGATCATTCCATTCTACATATATAATCAGTAATTCACAATATTATCACATAGTTGCATAGTCTTCATCATGATCATTTCTTGGAACATTTGCAACTATTCAGAAAAAGAAATAAAAAGAAAACAGAAAAAAATTCATACCTACCATACCCCCACCCCTCCCCATCACCGATCACCAGCATTTCACTCTAAATTTATTTTAACATTTGTTCCCTCTATTATTCATCTTTATTCCATATGTTTTACTCATCTGGTGATAAGGTAGATAAAAGGAGCATCAGACACATGACTTGTACATTTTTTTGTATGTTGAACCAGCTCAGATGATAGTTTTTGGGGGAAGAGTTAATCCTGTCTTTTTCTTGATGCTGCTATGTTTAGTTCAATCTCCTTCAGCAATTAATTTGCAGAATTATACCTCATTTATTGACACGTCTGTCTCCCCACTTAGACTGTGGCCACCTTGAAGACAGGATCTGAAAATCCCAGCACCCACCCAGAAATCTCAACAAATGCTTGTGGACTAAATAGCGAAGGAGAAAAAGAACTTCAGTGTAATGGCTCCCCTTACCTCTCTTTCTATTGAGAATACACAACACTGTGCCCCCAAACTGCTTTTAAGCTACCAGGGTAGGAAATCTAAATGGTCTCTCTCACTGCACATCTCATGCTTGAGGGAGACTGACTGCGTTCTCCAGAGCCACGGACTCTCGTCTCCACAGCCACGGGCTCTTGTCTCCGCAGACCCTGCGGCACTCTGTTGCACCCTCCGTCCACCCCAGCTCTTCTGATCTCATCCTGTGTAAACACCAAAGTCCAGAAACCTTCTCGTGGGATCACTGAGCTGGCATTCGCTCACTCTCTTCCATTAGCTGGAACAAACATTTTGCTCCTCCAGGCAAGTCATTAAAAAAAAAAGAAAGAAAGGGAAAAGAAAGAAAAGCTTTTAGGACTAGGAGGGGTACTTATGGCCACTTATAAGCTAAAAGCAGACTCACCACTTGGCAAGGGAATAAAGCTGGCAGTGTTTTCCCGGCATGCTCCTTACTTCTTCTGTATCCTTCTCCACCTCCACACCTTCCCTGCACCCCGACACCTCCATCCCCTCAGCAGCCTCTTCCTGCAAGCATGCAGGTTCTTAGGCTATCAGTTTCTCTACTTATAAGAAATACCAGCTTCGGAATAATGACCATTTACAAGTCAGTGTATACATACAGGTAGGGCAGAGGCAGCTCTAGTATAGTGAAGAGAATTCTGGGCCTGGGATCATGGTTTCAGGGTCTCAGTTCTAATTCTGTCACCTGCGTCCTTGGACAGGTCACTCCAATTCTCTGTCCTCAGGTTCCATGTTGGTTTGAAGCTGTTATATACCCCCCAGAAAAGGCCATGTTCTTTTAATCCACTCCTGTGGGTGCAGACCTATTGTGGGTGGAAACTTTTGGGTAGGTTGTTTCCATTGAGATGTGACCCACCCAATTCAAGGTGGGTGTTAGTCCTTTATTGGAGTCTTTTATGACAGTATAAAAGGCAGCAAAGACTGAGAAAGTATAGGGAGAAAAGCCCCTGGAGGAGCTGAAAGAGAAAGCCGCTGAAGCTAGAAGCTGAAAGCAACAGAACCTGGAGAGAAGGACCAGCAAATGCTGCCCGTGTGACAGAGGTGTCCCAGTTGCTGACGGCCTTTCTTCAGAGAAGATATCGTCCTGCTGATGCCTTAATTTGGACATTTCCATGGCCTTAGTACTGTAAATTTGCAAGCTAATAAATCCCCTTGGTAAAAGCCAACCCATTTCTGGTATATTGCATCCTGACAGCTTTAGCAAAGAAAAGCAGTCTCCCTAGGGTTAAACCAAGACCTGAACAGCACCTGCCACACAGAATCAATGCGAGAATTCACAGAGAGGAAAGAATGTGATTGATTAGAAACTATGACATTCCATAGATGGGAGAAATAGAGTCGGTGAACCGGAGGCCTCAGTGCCACTTCCTCAAGGGGCAGCTCCATTTTAAATCTTACATCTTAAAGAAGTTTCGAATGTCATCGTATTGACCCAGCTGGGGGGAAATGCGAGTCAGGTCCCTTCCTGGTAAGAGTTCTCAGGAACAGAAGGAAGCAGCAGTATGTGGAAGAATGCTTGCTCTCTTCAGGGAGCGACATTTCCCCACCTTGAGCAGCCAACGTTGCTGGTTGCCACAAATCTATCCCCCAAGGTCACAGGGCACGTACACTACTTAGGATGAACTATTGCCCAAAAGCTTAATTGAGACTCTAGCCTCATTTCATGGCCACCGCTGATGGCCCGTCCCCACCTGCCATCCCTCTAGGAGACCAATAAACTTCCCTCCAAACGTCTATACTTCAGTTGCTCAAGGTGAGATGGTCAGGAAACATGCCTGCCAATGTCAACACATCACGTCATTGGATTTGAACAGTAAAGCAAGAGTTAAAAAAATAATAAACTTTTTATTGTAGTAACGTATATACAACTCAACATTTCCTGTTTTACCCATTTTTCAAGTGTACTATTCAGCGACATTAATTATATTCACAATATTGTACTATTATCACCAACACCCATTACTGCAACCTTTTCATTGCCTCAAAAAACTCTGCACCAGTTAAATAGCAATCGCTCCCCTTTCCCTTCCCCTTCCCATAGCCCCTGGTTACTTGTAATTTACTATTTATCTCTATGAAATCTGCTTATTCTAGGTATTTCATATAAGCAAGATCATACAATATCTGTCTTTCTTGTGCCTGGATTATTTCACTCAATATGATGCCTTCAAGTCTCGTTCATATTGTAGCAGGTATCAGAACTTCATTCCTTTTTTATAGCTGAATAATACTCCATTGCATGTATGTACCACATTTTGTTCATCCATCCGTGTATTGGTGAACACTTTTGTATGCTGTAAATAATGCTGCTATAAACTCTGGTTTACATTTAAAACCATTAAAAATATCTGTTTAAGCCCCTGCTTTCAATTCTTTGGGGTATATGCCCACAAGTGAGATTGCTGGGTCATATGGTAAGTCTGTGTTTCACTTTTTAAGGAACCACCAAACTGATTTCCATAGTGGTTGAACCATTTTACAATACCACTGACAAGATATAAGGGTCCCAATTTCTTTGCTTCTTTGTCAACATTTGTTATTTTCTGTTTCTTTAATAATAGCCATTCTAGTGGGCGTAAAGTGGTATCTCATTTTGGTTTTGACTTGCATCTTCCTGATGAAAGTAAGTTCTGAAAGGCTATGGATAGCTAAAAAGGCTTCAGCTCATCAATGAGAGAGAGAGAGACAGGAGGAGAGGGAAGATAGAGAGATGGAGCATTCTATATTGGTTAACTCAGAGGAAAGCTCAGAGCAAGTCTGTTTAAAAAATGTGGTACATTTTCCTCTGACTTAACCAATATAGACTATGTATGCCCAAGGAATGCCAGGTGGGAGTCAAGTGCAATCATGTAAGAATATCTGATGGTGTGAGGACCAAGATGCATTCCTATGAAGTTGGCCTGTTTGCTCCTTAAGCATTTAGTGGAGAAGCAGAAGACATTCATCCTTGGATGCGCACGGCAACTGACACAGCACCCGACAACTTAGTTACTGCAATTATAGGCTCTGGTGTTTGATAGATTTAGGATTAAGTCCTGGGTCTGCCACTTTCTCACCCTGGGTCTCACAACAGGGACCACAAACTCAGTTTCCTCATTTGTAAACTAGGAATTACAATACCTGTCTCATGGTGGTGCTTTGTGGCTTAGAAGGAGATAACGTGTGTCAAGTGTTTACCAGTGCCGTGTGTGTCGTAACTCAAAAAATGGTAGTTGTTTTAATATTCTACTTCAGAGCTCATTTTCTAACAAGTGAAGACCCAGACATTAGTAAAACACAAGCACTGTTAAATGCCATTTCCATCCTCCGAAGATCTATTAGGAAAGAGGTGCATTTACTGCTATGATTTCTTATTCCATTCAGGTTGTGGTGCAAGCTGAAGGAGAAAAGTGTGCATGAGAGTTCATTCTCATAGCCTATGGAGTCCCATTCAAGAAAAGCAGATGCTTCCAAGTGGGGAAAGAAAAGAACTTCTAAAGATGAGTGCAAACCTAAGCAACCCATGCCAAGTAGGGAGTTTCCTAAAGACTCCACCTATCCCAAGAAATGGCCACACTGACCATTTTTTATGGAGCCACTGGTTTCTTAAGGAGAATGGCTGGCTGGGCTGGGCCACCCATCCACAGGTTTCAAACCATTTAACTAAAAGAAAACTGGTCTCTTACATCTCCAACATAGAATGGGCTCCTAATTCCACCTACTAAATTAAAATCACTTTGCATCAGCCAGTTTCATATTCATACCAACAGATTTCAACTACTTTTGGGGACAGTCAAGTAACAACAAAGGATAGTTTCTTTATAAAGTGACCTCTGTAAGGAGCTTCCAACCCATAAAAGTGATTGTCCTGTCAAGACCCTATAAATAGTCCATAAATGTTCATTCAGCAATTGTCTCATTAATCCATTTATTTAACAAGTGTATTCTGTACACTTACTTCTGCAAGACTCAGAAGCCAGAGATGATTAAGACAGTCTCTGATCATAAGAAACTTAAAATCTAATGGGAGATTAATTTTTTTAAAAAAAAAGCTAACTATAAAAAATACCAGGAAGAATGAAATAATTTCTCTAGGTGAGCTGCGAGCAAAGTGCAATGGAAACTCAGAAGGAGGAGCAGTTGTCCAGCACAGAGGAAACAATCAGTGGTATGTTGATGAGTGAATCTTGATGGATCCAGTGAATAATGGCAAAAGGTGAAAGGCAGTGGCCCCCAGACACATTGTGCACAGTGGCCTCCTGTTGGCCCACTCCATGTCTGCATCTCCTTTGCCCTAACTCAGACCCTGAGGCTCTGTGATAAGATCTGCCTTTCACTGAGCTCAGCAGAAGAACCAAGTGTCTGACTCTTCTCAGCATTCTCAACTCTGCCTCTCTCCACTGAATTCGGGCCAAGCATTGATTTCCCTGCATTGCCAACATGTTGCACCACTCTGCAAAGCCAACTTCTTGTGGGCTAAGCTAATAGCCCCCAAAGGATCTTAGGTGAAGTCTCAGCCTGCAGGAAAATTGGTTCAGTTCTGAGCCCTGTTGTGAATGATATTTTCCACCATCAATTAGATGGGGACCTTGTCAATTTGGGGGCTTCTTTTGCTCTGTTTGGGAAATAGAATAAAGAGAGGAACAAGAGAGATAAAAGATGAAGGAGCGAGGTATACGGCAGCAACAAGTCTTTTGTTGTGACATAGAAGTGCTCAGCAGTGGACAGTTTCCTTGTTGTACCAGTAGAATAGCTTGATGATTTAATGCTGTAAAATCCCAGCAAGCCTCTGTGATTTCTCATACTCATAATGTCTGGGACTTGTCAATTTTGAGATTCCCAAAGTTCTGGTATTTATAGTCTGATGGCAACATGGAACCAAAGTGGAACCTTGGGAAGACATTATCTCATCAGCCCTGAGGCTCTCCTGGTCAAGGGCGACTGGGGCGTGGCCCAGGGAAATGGATAGAGGAGGAGCTGTGAGCACTCGTACAGGGTACCTCAGAAGGACTCGGCTTTGGAGTGGGGGACCCAGATTTGAGTCCCAGGTATCTATATAATCAGACATAAAGCCTTGTATAAACCACCTCACCTTTGTACATCTCTACTTTCTCATCTCTAAAATGGAAGTCTTAATACCTACTCAGCGAGGTAGTTCAGAGATGTATATACCTATTTCATTTTCTGAAAATAGAAATCAATGCAAGAGGGAATTAGATATTCATAGACCAAAGAACACAAATGTTTCTTTCTTTCCTTTTCTTTTTTTTTTTTTCCTTTTGAGAGTGGAATATTCCTCATCTCTTGAGATGTCTAGCTTCCTAAAATGGTAGATTTATAATTATAATAAGCACTTATTAGACATTTGCTCTGTGCCAGACATTGTGCTAACCTCTTTATTGGTTTTATCTCATGTAATCCCCAAGACATTCCTACGAGAGAGATGCATTTCCCATCACCACTTTAAAAGTAAAGAAGGAAAGGTTCAGAAATTTGCCCCAAGAAATACGGTTAGTGGCAGAGCCAGATTTGGATCCAGAGCTGAGTCTTTTGCACAACTACTGTTGGATTTGAAAGCAAAGGTAGGGGGACGGCTCATCCAAAACTAGTGTGACTTTCCCAGGTCATAACTGTAAAATCAACTCTTCTTCCTGCTGGTGACCCATGCCTCTCCTTTCTTCACAACCTTCCTGGGACCCTTGCTAGAGTAGGAGTGGACAAAAGCTAAAGCTTCTAACTTACCAGCTCTAATCCCTTTACAGAGACTATGTAGCTCAATGCTACATTGGCAGCTGGCACTAATAATAATTATTATTCTAGCAGCCACATTTATTGAGCAATTATGACCTATGCTTACTACTTGCCATACTTGTCTCATTTAACCAGATGGTCTGCTGTAAAATTTTCCCCACTTTACAAGTAGGTGAATGAATGGATGGAAGATTAGTATTCCATGCACCAAATCTTACATTGTAAAGTGACTTGAGCCCTCTTGTTTCTGTGACCTTCACTTGAAAGTCAGAGCCCCTTAATTGTGTATGGTTACTGCATCCCACCCAGTGCCAAGGTCATTCCACAAGTGGAAGAGGGTTGGTTTCTGGAGAGTCACCAAGGGCAGCCTGCAGAGTACTTTGGACCTGAATCTGTCTTTTCAAATTGCTTTGAGATGATCTGTATTTAGATCCCTCCTCCTGGTGTGGTTATGGTAGTGGGAGTGAGAGGAGTAGAAGAGAAGGAAAGAGAAATGGTTTTCTCCTACCTAGTATGGTGGAGGAATGAATCATGGCTGTATCAATGTGGAGGCACCACAACCTGCTCTCAGGCCAGACAAGCCTCTTTTCTTTCAGGACAGACTCACTCAGCAGCAGATTCCTAAGATTCCATAGGGGGCTTTGCTGCAAGGCATGAACTTGCTGACCTCTCAGGCCAGACTGTCCAAGGGCAACCACCCACCATTCTCTGAAGGAGCCTCTCTCAGCCAAGACTGCTCGTGCTCATTTTGTTTGGCTGTTTGCTTGGGCCTAGCCCTCAGTGTGGATAGATGGTGCAGTAGATACTGAGGGGATGGAAGAGAGGGAAATAGAACAGAAGGAAAGGAAAGGAGGGGGAGTAAAACAGAGGGAGGGAAGGGAAAAGAGAAAGGAGAGAGGAAGAGAAGAGAGAAGAAAGACGGAGGAAGAGAGGTCAGGCAGCAGAAACAGAAACCAAATGTAGCCATCCTGTCTCCCTGCCCAGACAGGGCCAGAGTCTCTCTGGGTGCCTGCTGTGTATCTCTGGCCATAAAAATGGGTAGGCCAAGTTTTGAAGTGAAAACTAGAGGCAATTCTACTTGGAGGGGGCTAGTCTCCAACATAGAAATGAAATTGGCAGGCCTGGGGCAAGTACCAGGTCTGGGCAGGGCAGGATGAGATGTTCAAGCCAAGATTCAAACTGGAAGCGTCCAGACCCAAGGCGCCTGTGGGGGTGGTGGAGAGAAGGGGTGGGAAGAGCAAGATCAAGAAAGACTTTGCCTGAGAATCTCTTCCTGTGGAACTTGGGGCTGGAGGCAGGATGGAACCCTGAGGGGGAAGCCAGCAGGTTCTCTCACTACCTCTCTCCTTCTCCTTAGAGTGGGCCTACCTGATGCTGCTCCAAGTGGAGTCTTGAAGTAGGCACTGGATTCCTTCCCTCCAATGCTGAACAAGGAGCATACTTCAGCTCTCTCCACCCATTCTACAGGAGTGTTGCAGAAAGGCTGCTTCTTTGGCCCCAGGTCTTCACTGTGGAGTGTCAGATACCCAGAGCTTGTTTATGAGCTGCCCTGAATTGTGTACTGCCCCAAACACAATTAAATCTATCAGCAGCAGTGTGGATGTTCTAGTATTTTATCTAAACACCCATACTCAATCAGAGAAATAAAATATGCTCCTGAAGTGAGGAAAACAAACAAAAATAGTGACCCAGAGTACCAGAGGCTAGTTATTTTGGTCAAAACAAACAATCCTTATTTACCACACAAAGAACAAGGCCTGGCCTTGAGCAAAATGGCGAAAATTGCTGTCAGCCTCATGCCCTCCCATCCAGCCTCAACACACAGACTCACCCTTGGTGCTCCTCCCTCTCTACCTCCCTGCTGGCAAGTATCCCAAGCCCACATGCTGCCCTGGCTGCCCAAGATGCCTCTACCCCACACAGCCCCCCGTGCTCCAGACTTTCCAACCCCCTAATCACTCCCATCAGAATTAACCTATGCCTCCCTCCCACACACCACACATATTCCAAAAGCCAAACTGTGAGTCCTTCAGCCGGGAAAGAATATTAACAAGCTGAGCTCCTACTGCATTCCAGCCATTGCAATAAAAGCTTTCCAAATGCTGTATCATCAATCCTTTCAATGGCCCTTTGGGATAATTATTGATATTACCATTCCCTCTTGTAAGCAAGAACCTGAAGCTCAGAGAAGCTAAATAACTTGCCCAAGATTTCACAACAAAAAGTACCAGCACCGCTGTCACGAAGATTTTTTTTTTTGAACTTGGCTGTTAACAAATTTTTAAGTTTTTCAAAAAGATGCAAAGTTAGATTGGGACAGGCTTAATTCAATTTTATATGCCCAAGAGCTGGCCTAGAGTCTAGCAGGTAACAGGTGTCAAATAAAAGTTCTTGAATAAATGAATGAATGAATAAATGGATGAATGAATAAGAAAAAATGCATATGTTGAAATGAACTTTGATGACCACAAAGTGTTAGCCTTCTCAGATAATCTCTTTATGTATTTGCATTCTTAGGAAATGGCCCCAGTTTAATTTGTGCCTTCCTTACGAATTCTTGAAAAACTGAAGTTGGTTGCGAGGAAAATGTCAGGATTGAATGGAACCCCATGATTGATCATGTGAAACAGTTGCTGGGACTTCCAGAAAAGAAAATATTCTGCATTCAAATATTTGAAGGTTAGGTAGAGGGTATATGGAAGAAAAAATGGGCTTGTTCCATGTTGGTTCAGGCCATTAGAACTAGAATCAAAAAGTGAAATTATGGTGGGACTGGTTTATTATCAACATACTCTTTGGCATACATTTATTCAACAAACGCATTTGGGAAACCTCCTCCAAGTGAGACAAAAATCAAAGCAGTCTAGAGAAAAAAATCTTATATAAATTTTGATGACTTTAAGAAAAAGAATACAAAATTGCTAAGGCCTCTCCTAGGGCTTTGAAAAAGGTGTATATACAAACAAAAGTCACTGAAACTTGAGTATTATTACTTCGCTGTCATCCACCTCTGATTCAAGATTCCCTCCACCTCATTCACTCCCTCCCTTATTTACCTTATTTATTTTTTGTTTATCCTTGTAAATATTTACCACTTATTTACTTTTTGGTTTATCTTTTCATTTAAAAAACTAATATGTATAAATATTTATAACCCCTCACTTTCTTAGATTAAATTTAAGATACTATACATTTTTTCCAACTTGAGTTAACCTAGTTTTCTGCATAGCAGTATATAGAATTATTTCTCATTCCTTTTTTTTTTTTTTTTTTTTTTGCATGGGCAGGCACCGGGTATCAAACCTGGGCCTCAGGCATGGCAGGCAAGAACTCTGCCTGCTGAGCCACCGTGGCCCACCCTCTCATTCCTTTTTATAGCTGTATAATACTTCATCATGTGGACATAACATGGATTTATTCAACCATTTTGCCATTGATGTGCCTTTGATTAGTTTCCAGTCTTTTACTCTCTAAATAGTGATGCAATGAATGAACTTGAGCGTCATTTTAAAGTATTTTTTTCCCCACTGTATCTGTGGGATAGATCCCCGGAAGTGAGACTGCTGGCTCAGAAGGACAATGTATGTATAATTTTACCAAATTCCCCTCCACGGGGGTTGTAGCTTGGGTTTCTCAATACTGGCCACTCCTCCTACCTGCTGCTTCCTTGCGCATCACCCAGCAGTGTGGGCCCCAGAGCTGCCAGGACCCAGCGGCAATTCTAAGAGGCAGGAGCATCATGAGAGTCACACAAAGGGGGGTTGGGAAGGGCTCTGCTGGGGACACATCTAGAGTACAGGAGCATTTCTAAACCACCCCGTCGCAGGCTGTCTGGACTCAGTAAGGCTTTTATGATGTAGCTCTACGTTGGGAGGTGGTTAATAACAATATCCGTAATAATAATTTGAATATTAGTAATAATAATTTGAAAAAAAGTGTCCTGGAAGAGAATGGGTAAGGCAGGTAGCCTTGCCAGATGTGCCTGTATACCCCCAGGGGGGTGGGGGGAGGGCCTCAGCCCCTCTCCTCAGGGTGCTCCTGTCCACTCCAATTTCCAGGCAACACGCTCACCCTCAAAAACAAAGCGAGTGCATTGGACAACAGCTGCCCAGAACTAAGATTGTTTATAGCACAACTATAAATATGCCCTCATCCCACTCTATCCCAGCTGGGTTATGTGAGGAGAACATCTCAGGGGAATGGACTGTGTAGCACCTGTGACTGTGTTTCCACAACAAATGCTTTGCAGCTGCCCGGCATCCGCCGAGGTCCTGCCAGCTCTGCTTGGGCGCGTGAGCCGATGGCATTCAGGGAGCAGCTGGGGCAGGGCCAGCGGAATCCCAACCCTCTCCCACTTCATCCCTTCTCAGGAACAGCTTGATGACAGGACAGCCCTTGGAGGCCACCCCATGTGCTCCTGAGAGAATCAAAAGCTGTGCCAGGACTGGGGGCCGCTGCTTATGAGGTGTCTATGGCTTTGGGGCATCCTGGGCAGGCAGCAATGACAGGAGGCTCTTTTGAAGGTTTTAGAACACAGGGACACAGCAGGGAGCAGCAAATTCCCACTTCTGTGCCAGAGCGTAGAGATTACATCTGTCAGAAACTGGAGTTAGATCCATCAGAATATGAGAGCAAGGACACTTCAAACTATGCCTCCCCATCGGGAAAACTTGGAAGCCAAATTTTATGCCCCTGTTGTGTCATTGACTCTGATTTCCAGGTCACAGCTTTGTTTGAACATTATTAGGCTCACACCCCTGAAAATTGGTATGGGCAATCAGGATCCTTGTACTTATCTGGCCATCTTAATTTAGACCCCTGGGCAACCCTCCTCCTGTCCTTCAGGCACTTGCAACCTGTCTGGGAGCTGCAAAGGAAAGGTAGTCAGCGGGGCCCACCTTCCAGCTGGTCTTATGCTTCCTCCTGATTCCAGAGCTATCTCCAAAGTGGGTCGTGTTGCCCATAGCCCAGGGAGAATCAGTTAGCAAGGGAGGCTCTCAGAGGGTTGCTGATGAGAGGAGGTACTTTTAAACACCCCATTGGTGCAACAGTCTTTGGAGATACCCATCTGGTGTGAGGACTCTAATAGTTAAGGTTGGAAGCTGAAGCGCAGGTAATAATGTCTCTTCCTTCCCATGGCTAGGTCACAGGGATAGAAGACGCATGGAGCACAAAAGCAAATGCATTGGTCTCAGGAGACCATGGGCCCTCCATGTCTTCAGGCTCTTTGCCTAGAACTCAGCTGACTCACCCACGTGCCACACCAGACTGGAAGAGTATTTGTGCTCATCTCTCAGATCTCAGGTTCCTGATTGCATACCCAAGATCCCTTATCTGCCACTGGCTCCTTTGATTTGGAAAATCTCCAAACTTCTTCAGCAGTTCTTAGGTCAACCCACAAAAGTTCCTACATCAATACCCAGCACTGAAGGACAGTATGTCCACCCTGACAGCTCAGCTTAGGTCTTCTGGAGAAAAGACTTCAGCACTCAAAAGTTGGGACACTGGGTCTCTTCGCTGCAGGGTGGAAGGAGAGTGTTGGACTCTGCAGAGGCCAAGTCCGGAGAGATGGGCTTTCTGACATCTGTCACCCAAGAGCCAATCAATCAGGGACTAATTGGCATCTCAGCCATGCAGTGAAGAATTCATGGTGATGGTGGTGGCAGCTGCTCCCTGTCCCCGAGTGCCTCACCCTTTCCCTTCTTGGTCTCTCTCAGGGGAAGTGGCTCCTTGGGCCTCACTCTCCTTCCCTGCCTGTGTCACCTCCTGTTCCTTATTAGAAGAGATTGTATTTCAAGGACTCTGGATTATCTAGCCCCAAGGAGACCTAGGGAATCTGATGGGTTAGCCTCGGGGTAACTGAACTGGCCTAGGTTCTGCCTATTGTCCTCAGTGAATAAATAAACTTCGCCCAAGCTCTCTCCAGTTACTAAAGATCATTTACTCTGCTGAATACTTAACTTGGTTTATTGCTCCCTAACTAAGCCTATGGCTCTGGTCTCCTTGGGAGAAAGGCAGAAAGCAATGTAGAGCTGCTAAAGTCCCTGCGAGACCGAGAGTTCCCTCCTACCTTTTCTCTCCAAGCTGTCCACTCAAAGAGCGCCCACCACGATGGCCGAACTGGCTGGGAACCAGAGACAAAGTGGGCCTGGATCTGGGCCTCGGGAGCTCAGAATTTGCTTTCTAAGGCAGTTTTGTCGGTGCTGGGACACCAAGTTAGCTCTAACCAGAACCACTGCGTTCTGTTAACTTCCCTGTTTCTGGCTGATGCAACCACCCTGAAGTCCTGTGAAGACTTTCACGCAAACGTGAAGCAGGGGCTGCGCTGTCAGCATTTAAGTGACTCACAGGAGAGTGGCAGGTGCTTCTGTTTATTCTCTGTCCAGCTACTTGAGGTGCTCTGAGACATTTAAAGGGTTGTACCACCTGCATCATTGTTGCCAATGGCCCAGAGCTGCCCCCATCCCCCCCCACCCGTGTCAGCTTGGTAAGCCCCACAGCACTGCCAGGATTTCATGGCTGGGGGACATTTGCCACATTTTAATGGAGACAAAGGGGTATGCTCCAGGGCATGCAATTCAAAGACAGCAGATTTGAGGCCAGAAAAGGTGTTTAGAAATTTCACTTCAGCAGAGATAGGCATTTGAGGACTTGACCTGAGGAGATTGGCTTTCCAGAAAAAAAGAGGCCTAAGTGATGAATTCCGTCCTGAATGCCAGACAAACTGTAAAGTGCCTGGCCTTTTTCACATGTCTTTTTTTTAACCTTAAAACAACAACAGTAAAATTGTTTCCAGCCACTTAGTGCTACTATGTGCCAGTATCGCTTCTAAGCACTTGACAAGCGTCACCTAATTAAATCCTCCTAACAACCCGGTGAATTAGGTACTGTTAGTATCCTCGTGGTATAGGTGAAGACATTGAGTCATAGAAAGCTTAGTAACTTGCCCTAGGTCAGCCAGCTAGTACAGAGCCAGGGATCAAACCCAGAAAGTATATCCGTAATCGCTATGTGAAATCTAACATAAAGCACTTGACATATAATAGGTGCTTGGCACATGGTGTTGGGATTATTATTACCACTTACCATTGCTTCAACTCTTCTACCTACCTGCTTTGTAACACCGAAAAATGACTGTGAATAAGCAATCATTTAGTAAGTGGGACCCATTCTAGTCAAGTCAGGGGTATGGCACTCCACAAAGTAAGTTCAAGTCCATGGTCTTTGGCATTCTTCCTTGTGAAGTTAGTTGGTTTGACTAAAGATCTAGAGCTAATAATAACTGCTGATCTCGCTGAAGCACAGGTCTGAATTCCCTGTACCCTTTGGAAACTTGTGTACAGGGGCTGGTCCCTTGGGTAGTGAGTGAGCCGAGCCAGCTGCTTGGAATGTGTTTCCCATCACAGGTTTATTATCCTCCATTTGCTGTCGTTCATGTAGAAACTTCCATGGATCATAAAAAGAAATGTTTCTTTGTGGGAAATGGACTCCACAGAAAGGTAACTGCTAGAGTTGGTGACAGTTGCAAAGAGATCCCCCAAAAATGATCATTGATTCCTCAAAGTAGATTTCTTAAACAAATTAAAGAATCTGGCATCAAATGGGCATTGACTAA
Organism: Myrmecophaga tridactyla; assembly: GCA_004026745.1. Lineage (NCBI taxonomy): Eukaryota > Metazoa > Chordata > Mammalia > Pilosa > Myrmecophagidae > Myrmecophaga > Myrmecophaga tridactyla. Next base: position 2,067 of record PVIY010031592.1, on the reverse strand, counting down.
GACCTGTGCCATGAGCAAGCCCACCATAGATTCTGTACAAAACCTGGGAATAACCAGGTTGTGAATCTTTTCAAATATCTATCTAAAAGGTTCTATGAATGCGGACAAGGTGTCACCTAGAGGTGTGAGAACAGGGGACCTTACAGAGATTTTATGCTGTGGATGTCTGCAATTTTGAGAACAGATCAAGTCTGAGAAAGGAAACTTCATGAACGTGAAGGGTCTGTTCTGTCTACATACATGGCTTAGTGGGAGTTCAGAGCCAGGAATCTTTTTCTCTTTTTCTTCAAGGAAGAAAGCAAATGGGAGCATCTGGGACCAAGAGGGCTGAACGATGGAGAGACCTGGGTTAAGGACTCCCCAGAGCAGCGGGCTCAGCTAAGGGCCAAGGGTCCTCCCAGCTGACCCCTTCCCCCAGTGCCAGCACAGGTGCCTGCTGCAAGATTGGCAGGTTCAAGTTCGTTCACTCGACACTTGGCCCCAAGTCCCTGAAGTTCCTGCCCTGCTTTATCCCCTGCTTTCCTGTCTTTGGTGTTTCCGCAGGAATCTTTCAATATAGAAAGGGATTCATCAGAACAGCTTCTATTCAGGGCTGATATTTAACTTGCTGGGGAGCCAACATTCATGGCATTAAGAAGGAACAGTAAGAGCAAAGAATTCACTGACAACAAAGACAACCAGTGAGCTATTTTATTATGCACAAACGGTCCTTTGCCATTCTCATCAGGCTGAAAACAAAAATCCTGAAACCACTGACTAGCAGCCAAAGGAGTTTAATATCTAATTAAAAGAGAACTGGAACCTTTTTAAAATCTAACTCTTCAAACATTTGCCGATCAGAACATGTTGAAATTGGGGATTTTAATTAACAGGTGGCAAATAAAATATTTACAGATCACGGCAGAACTAAATGCATAGATAGTCATGTTTCAAGGAAAATGTAAGTATGGTCATTTCAAATCCACTTTGGTGGATGCTGGATGACTCAGAGTTAGAGAGCATGTGTGTGTGTGTGTGTGTGTGTGTGTGTGTGTGTGTGTGTGTGTGTGTGTGTGTGTGTGTGTGTGTGTGTGTGTGCATATGGGGCACCAAATGTAGGGGGGCGTCATTTATCAGGAAATGGGATACCATAGCCCAGTGTTTCTACAAGTGGTCATTCCAAATTGAGCAAAGAGGATGCTGTAAGGGGAATCCAGATTGGGTGGCCTGATGAAATACAGGACAGTGGGTAATTTTTAGTATGAGTCTATCCCAAATATTATACAGGAAATGTTCATAGTAAAAATTATTTATTGTTTAACTGAAGTCCATATTTAACTGGGCATCCCGCAGTTTTATTTACTAATCTGACAACCCTAAATACAAGTTATGCAAGTAACCCCCATGTCCTGGGTTTGAATCTGTTAAGTACCCCAGAAAAGGCTATGTTCTCTTAATCCATTCTTATGAGTGCAGACCTATTATTGGGTGGAAACTTTTAATTAGGTTGTTCCCCTGGAGATGCAACCCAGCCTTTTCAATGTGGGTCTTAATCCCCGTGCTGGAGTCCTCTATGAGAGAATAAAAGACAAATAAAACTCAAAGGAGCTATAAGGCAAAATTCAGAGAAAAGCCTCTGGAGGAGAGAGAGCTATTGGAGCCAACCGAGGAAAAAGGACCAGCAGACGTCACTATGTGCCTTCCCATGTGACAGGAACCCCGGACGCCAGCAGTCTTTCTTCTGTGAAGGTCTCTTCCTCCTGATGCCTTAATTTGGATATTTGTAATAAAGGAATGTCATTATTGCAGGGTGCTGAAAATAGATGGTAATTAATATTTTAAAATGTCACCTTATGTGTAGGACTACAGCAAAAAATGTTTATTTGTTACAAAATTTATATTTTGACTAGAGCATTTCCTAATATAACTTATGTAGATAATTTGATCGAACGTCATAAGTACTTGGAATCTCAGGTAGGACATGAGATTTTGTTGGTTTGTCCAGAGTGATGCCCCGATGAATCCCAGAGTGATTTGATCAGTGAGTGGAAAAGTATTTGCAAGCCCCCTTCGGGGAATGGTGAGAGC
>PVIY010031591.1:0-29759 GCA_004026745.1 Myrmecophaga tridactyla | reverse complement strand
TCTACATATACAATCAGTAATTCTTAATATTATCATATAGTTGCATATTCATCATTTTTTAGAACATTTGCATCGATTTAGAGAAAGAAATAAAAAGACATCAGAAAAAGAAATAAAACAATAATAGAGAAAAAAAGATTATACATACCATACCCCTTACCCCTTGCTTTCATTTATCACTAGCATTTCAAACTAAATTGGAGGTTATTCTTACTCATTAAATAGATACTACCATTTTAGTTCAGGTGTAACAGAGAGGCTGGAGGGAACTGCCTGAAAATGTAGAGCTGTGTTCCTGTAGCCATGTTTCTTGAAGATGACTGTACAATTATATAGCTTTCACAATGTCACTGTGTGATAATGAAACCTTGTGTCTGATGCTTCTTTCATCTACCCTTTGGACAGATCAGTAAAACATACGGATTAAAAATAAATAAATAATGGGGGAACAAATGTTAAAATAAATTTAGTAGATTGAAATGTTAGTGATCAATGAAACGGAGGGGTAAAGGGTATGGTATGTATGAATTTTTCCTGTTTTCTTCTTATTTTCTTTTTCTGAATTGATGCAAATGTTCTAAGAAATGATTATGATGATGAATATACAACTATGTGATGAAGAAAAAGAAAACTCACAGTCATAAATACCTGTATTAGAAAAAAAAGAGACTGAAATCAAGGAAGTTAAACATTTGCCTCAAAAGGTTAAGAAGGAAAAAGAACATTAAAGTGAATGGAAAGAAAGCAAAATGAAGGAATTAATATAGATAAAAGCAGAAACCAGAAAAACAATATAAATAAACCTAAAAGTTGATAAATTGGGAGGAAAAAAATCAAATTAAACCACTAATCTAAGAAAAAGATAAGAATGACCAAATATTTAAGACAGAAATAGCCACAGAAACAAAGGATCACAAAAGCCTATTATTCTCATGTCTTCGGGAATAGGCTAAAGCCCCTGTATGCGCCAAGTACTGTTAAAACAATAAATCCTTTAAAGAGCAGATGATAATTCGGCAGAAACAGGAGGCACTCTGATAGTGTTAAAGAGTCTCAAAACAGACAATTTTGTTATAGTCAGTCTAAATTTCTGTCTAAATCACTACCAAGGTTTTCCTCAGCAAGGCAACCAAGAATCTCAAGACGTTTGAAAATTTCAACTTCTCTGTGAGACCAAAAGGAGAGATGTTTATTTGGTGTAAAATTTATATTTGGAGTAGTGCATTACCTAATTTAAATTCTATGGTCAGTTTAGTTGAACACCATAAATATATGGAATCTTGAATAGGGCACGAGATCTTTTTGGCTTTCCAGGTTAGTGTGATGCCCCAATATATCCCAGAGTAATTTAGGCAGTGAATAAGGAAGTATTTGCAAGGTACCCTTGGGGAACTGGGGAGAAAGGAAGAAATACTCAATTTCCCCATTTGGAGACTTTCTGATATTCTTGCAAGCAGTGGGGAATAGCATGAGCCTTCAATCTTGGAGTTCACCCCTATGAAACATTCCTGCAAAGAATAGGCTAAGTACTTATGATTAGGCCTAAAAGTCACCCCTAGAGAACCTCTTCTGTTGCTCAGATGTGGCCTCTCTCTCTAAGCCAATGCAGCAAATGAACACACAGCCCTCCCCCACTACATGGGACACGACTCCGAGGAGTATAAATCTCCCTGGCAACATGGGACAGAAATCCTGGGATGAGCTGGGACCTGGCATCAAGGGACTGAGAAAGCATTCTTGACCAAAAGGGGGAAGAGAGAAATGAGACACAATAAAGTTTTAGTGGCTGAGAGATTTCAAGAAGAGTCGAGAGGTTATCCTGGAGGTTATTCTCACACGTTATATACACATCCCTTATTAGTTTATGGTGTATTAGAGTGGCTAGAGGGAGGTACCTGAAACTGCTGAGCTGTCTTCCAGTAGCCATGATTTTTGAAGATGAGTGCATAACAATACAGCTTTTACAACATGACTGTGAGACGGTGAAAACCTTGTGTCAGATGCTCCTTTTAGTGAGGTATGTACAGATGAGTAAGAAATAAGAAATATGGATAAAAAATAAACAAATAATGGGGGGGACAAAGGTTAAAAGAAATTCGGTATATGGAAATACTAGTGATCAATGAGAGGAAAGGGTAAGGGGTATGGTATGTATTTCTTCTTTTTTTCTTTCTATTTCTTTTTCTAGAGTGATGCAAATGTTCAAAAAATGATCATGGTGAAAAAAAGAACATGGTGATGAATACACAACTGTGTATTGATATTGTGAGCCGCTGATTGTACTCCATGTATGGAATGTATGTATGTTAAGACTTATGAATAAAAATATTTAAAAAGAAAGATTCCATGTACTTATGGTATTCAACTTCACTGATCACACAAGTTAAATCAGATAATGCACTATGCAAAATATAAATTTTGCACCAAATAAACATCTCTCCCTTCCATCTCACAAAGAAGTTGAAGTTTTTAAATATGGATGATATCCTTTACCCTGTATTCTACTCCAGATCAGCTTCCTTCACATCTCTAGTCAAAGTCTGATCCATTTTTCAACTTTTTAACAGTTCCTGTATCGGGTACTGCTGACTATCACAGCTTTAGAGCTCTAACCCTAAGTCTCAGGTGTCACACAAATACCTGAAGTTTCTGAGAATGACCAGATTATATATAAACACCTCAGTATCTCAGAATTTAGAAATAACAGTTACAACTCCTGAATACATGTGACTGCTGTTAAGAGTTTACAATCTAGGACCTTTTACAATAGACCCCAACCTGATAACCCATGCTCTCGACTTCAGTTCACAGGGTATTTATATTATAGTTAGTCCATATGATTGATGTATGATAAAATTTGTCTTTTTGTTTCTGACATTTCGTTCAACGTACAGTCCTTAGGTTCATTCACCTCGTTGCCTGCCTATTCCAGTCTGTAAGCTGCTGGAATGCAATATACCATAAACAGAATACTTTTTAAAGGGGGAATTTATTAAGTTGCAAGTTAACAGTTCTAAGGCTATGAAAATGTCCCAATTAAGGCAAGGCTATAGAAACATCCAGATTAAGGCATCCAGGAAATGACACCTTGGTTCAAGGAAGTCGATGATGCTCGGGATTTCTAAGCTGGAAAGGCACATGGCAACATCTGTTAGCTTTCTCTCCAGGCTTTTTCAATGGTTTCCCCAGGGCTCTGTCTGTTCTGCTGCCTCTGTTGTTTCTGGAGACTCTAAAGCTTTTTTCCAAAACAGTTCCCTCTTAAAGGGCTCCAATAAGCAACCCCACCTTGAATGGACAGAGACACAACTCCATGGAAACCATCCAATAAAAAATTACCACCCACAATTGGGTGGGGCATATATCCATGGAAACAATAAAATAGATTCCACCCAGCAATACCGAATGAGGATTAAAGGACATGGCTTTTCTGGGGGTACATAACAGCTTCAAATCAGCACAATGCCTCACAACTTCATTCCCTTCTGTGGCCACCCAGTAGTCCACTGTATGGATGTGTGTATACACCATAGTTCCCCCTTCCATTCCTCAGCTGTTGTACCCATAGGCTACCTCTGTCCACTGTGAAACTTGAACATAGCTGTAATAAACACCAGTGTGCAAACCTCCCTTTGCATCCCTACACTCAGTTCCTCCAGGTATATATTGAGCAACAGGGCTGCAGGAATATATGCCAACCCCACTCCTAGCCTCCTGTGGAACCACCATACTGCCCTCCAAGGGGCTGCACCTCTCAGTTTCCCTGCCAACAAGGAATAGGTACATCTCTTTCTCCACATTTTCTCTAGCATTTGTTTCACTCTGTTCATTTTTAAACAGTTTTATTCATACATCATACAATCTAACCTACGTCTGCAGATACACCTTCAACACCATAACGGATATGAAGACATTTCTATTTCTTTTACAAAGAATCCACGCCCCTCCCCCATGCCCGTGCCTGCTGACATTTAGTTTTGGCATAACACCTGTTACATTCAATGGAAGCATATTTAACGTTATTGTTGACTATAGACCCAAGCTTGCATTTACTATACTTTATCCCCATATAAGGTCTATTTTCAAAGCCTTGAAATATTGACATTCATTTGTTCTCCCTCATGTAAAAACTTTATTTGTACATTTAATCACTATCATTTTCCACGCTGATAAAAAATTAGTTATAACATCTCTCTATTTATCCTCTATCTTTCCTTCTGGTTTCAGACATGCCCTCAGCCTTTCTCCCTCAATCATACATTCAGCTTCATTCACTGTATTTATATTATTGTGTGACAATCAGGTAATATTGTGCTGTTTCTGAATTTTTATAGTCAGTCCTGTTGTACAATCTGTATTCCTTCAGCACCAAATGTCCAATCTCTACCCTATTTCTATCTCCCGATGACTTCTGTTCTTAACCTCAACTCTTAAAGCTCACTTATCAATGTTAGTTCATATTATTGGGACCATACAGTATTTTTATCCTTTTGTTTCTGGCCAATTTCACTCAGCATAATGTCCTCACGGTTCATCCACGTTGAAACATACTTCATGACTTTATTCTGTATTATAGCTGCATAACAACCCATCATATGTACATACTACAACTTGTTTAGCCACTTGTCCACTGATGGACATTTGGACTGTTTCCATTTCTTGCCAACTGTAAATAATGTTGCTATAAACACTGCTGTGCAAATGTTCGATTGTGTCCTTACCTTCAGTTCCTCTGAATACATACCTAGTAATAGGATCGTTGGATCACACAGCAATTCTATCCTTAGTTTCTTGAGGAACCACCAAACTGCCTTCCAGAGCAGCTGTACCATTTTTACATTCGCACCAACAGTGTGTAAGTGTTTCTCTTTCTCCACATCCTCTCCAGCATTTGTCATTTTGTTTTTTTTTTATAATGGCCATTCTAGTATGTGTCAGATAATATCTCATTGTGGTTTGGGTTTGCATTTGCCTGATAGCCAGGGAAGTTGAGCATCTTTTCATGTGCCTTTTAGCCGCTTGTATTTCCTCTTCTGAGAAGTGTCTGTTCATGTCTTTTGTTCATTTTTCAATTAATTGTGTTGTTTGTCTTTTTGTTGTTGAGCTGTAGAATCTTTTTTATACATTCTGGATACTAAACCCTTATCTGATATGTGGTTTCCAAATATTGTTTCCCATTGCATAAGCTGCCTCTTTGTTTACCTGACAAAGTTCTTTGATGCACGGAAGTATTTAATTTTGAGGAGTTCCCATTTATCTCTTTTTTCAGTGCTCATGCTTTGGGTGTTACGGTCTAGGAAACCCCCTCCTATTACAAGATTTATAAGATATTACCCTATATTTTCTTCTGAAAGTTTTATGGTCTTAGCTCCAATGTTCAGGTCTTTGATCCATTTTGAGTTAATTTTTGTATAGGGTGTGAGATATGGATCCTCTTTCATTCTTTCGCATATGGATATCCAGTTTTCCAAACAACATTTATTGAAGAGGCTGCTCTGTCCCTAGTGGATTGGCTTGACTGCCCCATCAAGATCAATTGTCCATAGATAAAGGGGTCTATTTCTGAACACTCTAATCGCCTCCATTGGTCAGTGTTCTAGTTTGCCAGCTGCTAGAATGCAATAAATCAGAAACAGAATGGCTTTTAAAAAGGGGAATTTAATAAGTTGCTAGTTTACAGTTGTAAGGCCAAGAAAATGTCCCAATTAAAACAAGTCTATAGAAATGTCCAATCTAAGGCATACAGGGAAAGATACCTAGGTTCAAGAAGGCTAATGATGTTCAAGGTTTCTCTCTCAGCTGGAAGGGCACATGGCGATGTCTGCTAGCTTCCTCTCCAGCTCCCTGGGAGGCATTTTCCTTCAACTCCAAAAGTTGCTGGCTGGTGGACTCTGCTTCGTGGGTCTGCAGCGTTCTCAGCTCTCTCAGAAACTAGTGGCTTCCTCTCTTGTTCTCTAGCTCTTTCCAAAGTACTTCTTTTAAAGGATTCCAGTAAAATCAATCAAGACCCACCTGGAATGGGTCTTCACCTAATCAAGTTTAATACCCACATTATTTGAGTCACATCTCCATGGAGATAAGCTAATTAAAGTTTCCAACATACAGTACTGAATAGGGATTAGAAGAAACTGTTGTCCCATAAGGTTGATGAGGATTAAAACATGGATTTTCTAGGATACATAAGCCTTTTCAAACTGGCACAGTCAGTATATCTATCTTTATGCCAGTACCATGCTGTTTTGACCACTGTAGCTTCATTATATGCTTTCAAGTCAGGTAGTATAAGACCTCCCATTTCATTTTTCTTTCTCAAGATATATAGCTATTCGGGGCATCCTACCCTTCCAAATAAATTTGGTTATTGGTTTTTCTATCTCTGCAAGGTAAGTTGCTGGGATTTTAATTGGTATTGCACTGAATCTATACATCAATTTGGGTAACACTGATACCTTAACTATATTTAGTCTTCCAATCCATGAAAACAGTATACCCTTCTATTTATTTAGGTCTCCCATGGTTTCTTTTAGCAATTTCTTGTAGTTTTCTGTATACAGGTCTTTTGAAGCCTTAGTTAAACTGATTCCTAAATATCTGATACTTTTGTTTGCTACTGTAAGTGGATTTTTTTTCTTGATTTCCTCCTCAAATTGCTCATCTCTGGTGAATAGAAACACTACTGATTTGGGGGTATTGATCTTGTAACCTGCCACTCTGCTGTACCCATTTATTAGCTCTAGCTTTGCTGTAGATTTTTCAGGATTTTCAACATATAGTATCATATCATCTGCAAACAGTGAGAGTTTTATTTCTTCCTTTCCAATTTGTATGCCATTTAGTTCTTTTACTTGTCTAACTGCTCTGACTATAATTGCCAGCACAATGCTGAATAACAATGGTGACAGTGGCATCCTTGTTTGTTCCTCATCTTAGAGGGAAAATTTTCAGTCTTTTCCCAATGAGGATGATGTTAACTGTAGATTTTTCATATTTTCCCTTTATCATGTTGAGGAAGTTCCCTTCTATTATTACCCTTTGAAGTGTTTTCATCAAGAAAGGATGTTGATTTTTGTCAAATACCTTTATACTTGGGTCTAAAATACATTTCCTGTAGATAGCATATAGATGGGTCCTGTTTTTAAATCCATTCTGCCAGTCTATGTACTCATACACTGCTTAAATAAATACAAATCACCCTTAAACATAAGATGTTCAGCCCTACTCAGAAGAAGGAAAAAAATTTTTTTACTCATCAGATTAGCAAAAATCCAAGATTTTTATAACACACTATCTTAGTAAGGTTGTGGGAAAATAGGCAGTCTTTGATTATTGCTGGTGGTAATACAAACTGGTATAATCCCAATTAAGCATTACTTATCAAAAGTACAATTCCATATACCTTTAATCCAGCAACCCCAGGTTTTGGATACTGATCCTACAGATACACTTGCCCCCATACAAGATGATATATATAAGGTTATACACTACAGAAATAATTGAACTAACAAAAGACTGGAAATCATCCAGATATGTATCATTAGGAACTGATCAAATAAATTACAATGCATCCATAAAAATGAAATGCCGCTATACAAAATAAGGATGTTCTCTACAAACAATATGGAATGATCTCAAGATATATTACTGAGAGAAAAAATCAAGGCATAAAACACTAAAAATGGTATGCTAGTATGCTTTTTGTGGAAAAGGGAAGAAAAAATTTTTATAGGTGCTAGTATTTGCATTAAGCACACTAGAAGGCAACACTATACAAGAGACCATAATAATAAAAATTATTATATTCAAGGTGATTTTCAAAAAATCATGCTGTACCAGAAGGAAGGAAGCACTCTGACTTCTAGGGAGCGTGTCACAAGAACACAGAAGGTCAGTTTAAAGAGTCACAAGAACAAAAGAGCCACTGGCCAAATTTGAGTATCAAAAGGAATAATGAGTAAAGCTGATTACAATATCATGAATAAACAAAAACCCATGAATCCATAGAAATAACCCCAAGACAGAGAGTGAAAAAAATCTATCATTTGCACACATCCCCTCCACCCCCCGCCAAAAAAAAAAAGAGCTCACAAAATATCAGGCACAATTAGTGAAAAGATAGTAACAATTTTTCTCACGAAACTTATAAATTTCAAGAATAAAGAAAATATCCTACAACCTTCCAGGAATGAAAAAACAGGCCAGCTACAGAGAAACAGAAATCAAGTTGGCCAAAGACTTTTGCTTTGCAAGGCCAGAAAAAATGGTAAAACAGTTAAGAATTAAAAGGGGGAATTAATGTGACCTAATAATTCCATCCTTCTCCCTGAGCTAAGTTGTCATTCAAATGTGAAATCAACATAAAGATATTTCCAGAGGAAACTATACCAATCAAGTACTTTTCAAGAAAATGTTATCTGAATAATTAACCAAAAATAAAGACCTTGAGAATAGGAAGGGTGAGATGAAACCAAGTATAGGGTTAGGTCTAAATAATTGTTGGAAATAATATGATTATAAAACCAAATGCAGGGGGTGCAAGGGTAGTTCCAAGGTAGAATTCTTGCCTGCTATGTGGGAGACCCAGGTTTGATTCCTAGCCCATGCACTCTGCACTCCCATCCCCCCCAAAAATTCAACAAATGGTGCTGCAATAACAGGACAGTCACACAGAAAAAGAATGAAATGTAACCCCCACCATACAGCATACAAAAAAATACAATTTTTATAAGGTACAAAATAAAGTTGATTATTAATCACCATCATATTCATCTAGGTACTTTGAGCAGATTTTGCTAATATGCTCTGACATTAATTTAATGGTTTAAACTCTCCTATTAAAGTATAAACAACTTTAGATTGGGTCAAGAATTAAAGTTCAACAATGTCACACCCAAAAGGAGGTCATTAAAAAATTAAGAGTAGTTGGGAATGTTTGTGTCTCTTGTAATTATTTTTTAATTAATAAAAAATTTAAAAAAAAATTAAGAGTAAGGGTGCCGGGTGGTTCCGTGATAGAATGCTCACCTTATACGCGGGAGACCTGGGTTCAATTTCCAGATCATGCACCCCCCCCCAAAAAAAGTCAAGAGTAGACCATGCTAATATTTAGCAAATGCAAAAGGAAAGCAAGAATGAAGTATCAGACAAAACAGAATTCAATACAAAACCATCAAACACGGCAAGAGAATTATTTTATATTGATAAAAATACAAGTTTTGATGATATGATATATTAATAAACTTTATATAATAAAGTTTAAAAAGCAAATATAAAAGGCAAAAAATTAAGGCCTAAGAAATTAACAAACATAACTGTGGTGAGGGATTTTTAAATATTGCTATCAGTCTCTAAGAGTGCAAGTAAACAAAAAAACAAATAAAGGATTTTAATATAATAGGTATGTGGATTTTGCACCTCATTTTCAATACACCCTTATTTTCAAACATCTATAAAATAATTCCAAAAACTGATACTATATTACCACACACACACACCCTCAGGTCATATTCTCTAACTACAATGAAATAAAACTAGAAATTAATCAATAATAAAAGCTTTAAAGAAAAAGTCCAGGCACTTGAAAATTTAAGAAGCATTATACTGCATTGGAAAACCAATATAACCCATTGGAAAACCAATATAACCCATTGGAAAAACCATACTACAAACTAAGAATTTTTTTCAAGTAAAGAACAATTTTAAGAAGGACATACAGGGAATTGGTGAAAACTAATTGGTGAAATTCAACTATGCCACATCTATATTATTAACTATTACATAGTCATTAAAATGTTATAAAAGAGCAGTTGCTCTTTTTATAACAGAAGCACCAAAGGACAATGGCACCTAATGTGCCAGTGGTGGAACCCACAGGAGAGAGCCGTAAAGGCATCCAGGCTGTGCTGCTGGGGCCACCTGGGGTTGGCAAGAATACCCAGGAATCAAATTGACCGAAAACTTCTGTTAGGGACATGCAGAGGGCCATGGTGGCTTCTGGCTCTAAGCTAGGGAAGAAGCTGAAGGCATCATTAAATGCTGGGAAGCTGGTGAGGGATGAAATAGTGGTGGAACTCATTAAGAAGAATCTGGAGACCCCTCCATAAAAGAATGATTTTCTTCTAGATGGCTTCCCTCAGACTGTGAGGCAAACAGAAATGCTTGAAGACCTCATGGAGAACAAAGAGAAGCTTAAATCTGTGAATGAATTCAACACCCCTGACTGCTTATCCAGAGAATCACTGGAAGGCTGATTCTCCCCACAAGTGGTCATTCCTACCATGAGGAGTTCAACCCCCAAAAGGAGCCCATGAATTGACGTTACTGGGGAAACTCTGATTTGCCAATCAGATGATAATGAGAAATCTGCCTGGATGCCTACCATACTCAGATCACCCGGCTGGTGGAGCACTACAGAAAACAGGGATCCACTCTGCCATCAACGCAACCCAGACCCCTCACATCCTAGCAGTCTTCTCCAAAGCCACATCCTAGTAACAGAAGGCCGGCAAGGCTGCATCACTCTGTGGCCAGATTCCTGCTCTAAGGTACTAGGCAGAGGGAGGGGTGATGAGGGTAACGATGGAGAAGAAGAGTGTCAAGGGGCTTAAGAGGAGTACATGGAAAAACAGCAGTATTGTAGTGAGGTTGTTTCTTTTTCACATAGGTAGGAGTTTTAAAAAGTATAAGTAAAGGGGAAATTAATTTTTTAAATGCAACTGCGATTGGAGGGTGTAGATAGAAATATAGTATTATTCCTAAGGAATCAGGTTCTCTTATATTCTGGACTGGTGACATCTTTTAAGCCAATGCCCTAAGATCTTAGCTTTCATCTCAGAACCTCATGGGTTGCCAGCCCAAGAGTATGGAAACTGACCTGTTATCCTATCTGTCATGTGGCTTGGAACAGGGGAGTTTGAAAACTGACCTGATTCCCCATACCATAAGATAAAAAAAAAAATCATCTCCATATTTGAGAGACTTATGGGGTATATTCTCAGGGAGGACAACTCAGCAAATCAAGTTTACAGAAGTCATGGGGAAGGGGAGGCTGGCCAGTCCTTCTCTTCCCCTGACTTGCCACTGATTTACCAGTCTACTTGTTCTTGTGGGGAAGCTCTCAACAGATAACCAGTACTTGCAAAAATCTTATGCTCTTGCCTTCTTCCATCCACGGTGTGTGAAAGGAGCATTTTAAATAAATAAGCAAGTATCCTAAGCAATATCCAAAGATTGTCCTTTCCATTTTCAAATTCTGTGACTGAGATCACTTGACGGCACTGTGATGTCTTATTTTCAATGAGGTACTATGTTAGCTTGCAAGTTGCTGGAATGCAATATATCAGAAATGGAATGGCTTTTTAAAAGAGAATTTAATAAGTTACAAGTTTACAGTTCCAAAGGAGGTGAAAGTGTCCAAATAAAGGCACCAACAAGAGGTTACCTTCACTCAAGAAAGGCCAATGGGTCAGGAACACCTCTGTCAGCTGGGTAGTCACATGGCTGGCATCTGCTGCTCCTTTGCTCCTGGGCTCTGCTGCTTTCAGCCTCTGTTCCTGTGGGAGTCCCTCACTTTACCTCTCTGGGGCTGGCTTACATCTCTTGGCTTTCCTTGGCTCTCTCTAGGTTCTGGCTTACTTCACACCTCAAGGCAAGATCAGCTGGGCTCCAAGCATCTCCAAACATCCGTGTCTCTGTTCACCATGTGTCCCCATCTGTCAGCTTTGTTGTGAAGTTTCTGTCAGCTCTGAGGCATTTGTCATTTCTGTCAGCTCTCAAGTTTCTCTCCAAAATGTTTCCTCTTTTAAGAGATTCCAGTAACCTAATCAAGACCCCACCTGGAATGGGTGGAGTCACATCTCCATTTAATCATTGGGCACACAACACCTGCATGGAGATAATCTAATCAAAAGTTTCCAGCCTACAGCGCTGAATCAGGATTAAAAGAAATGGTTACTTCCACAAGATGGAATCAGGATTACAACATGGCTTTTCTGGAGTACATAATACTTGCAAATAGGCACAGATGCCTTTCTTAACTGACCAAATGCTGCCTTGCTGGCCCCCAAATCAATAAAGTGTGTTAAAAGATTGTTTTAAAAAAAAGAAAAGTTATAAAAGAATATTTAAAATGTTGGAAGATCCAACCAACATTAAACATTTTGGGGAGACTGGGGAAATTCTTAATCTGCACTAGATTTTAGATAATACTAAAATTATTAATTTTCTTAGAAGTAATAATATTGTGATTTTTGTAAGACAATGTCCTTATCTTTTAGAAATGAAAATTGAAGAATTGTGAAGTGAAATGACTTGATATCTGAGATTAGCTCTAAAATATTTCAGTAAAGGAAAAAAGTCCATGAAGTACATATAGCAACATAATTTTTGTTAAATCTAGATGCTGAATATATGTGGATTTTCCACCATTCACTCAATTTTTGAATATTTAAATTTCTTAATCAAAAGAAAATATGTAATTTTCTCAACATAATAAATGGGAGAAAAGGCCAGTTAAAAACTGAGCATAAGCATTTTTCAAGACAGAGGGAAAAAAGTCTTTGGAAAAGCTGGAAAAATACTTCACCAAAATGTTTATAATACTATAATCTGGGTGATGAGACTGTGGATGACACTTTTTCTTCATTTTATTATTCATTTTTTTTTTGGTAACAGCTTTATTAATATAATTCACATACAAACCAGTTCACAATTTAGAGTGCATAATTCAGTGTTTTTAGTACAGTCACAATTGTACAATCATCACCATAATCAATTTCAGATTGGGTCATCACCCCCCCCACACAAAAAAAAACAGTTACTTCTATTTCCCTCCACCACCACATCCCAAGCTGTAGGCAACCACCAGTTTACATGGCTTTTATGAAATACATAATACTTTCAAATCAGCACAGATGTCAATCTACAGATTTGCCAATTCTGTCAATCTAGAGATTTGCCAATTCTGGATATTTCATAAACAGAAATCACGTAATATGTGGTCTTTAGTGTCTGGCTTTTTTTTACTTATAATGCTTTCAAAGATTATCCATGCTCCATGTTATAGCATATATCAGTACCTCATTCTGGAGGCGGGGGTATTTTTTTGTTTTGTTTTTTAAATTTTATTTACTTTCCTACTTAAAAGTTTTGTTACTGTTCTTCATTCCCTTTTTTCTTTTTGCTTCGGCAGGCACAGGGAATTGAACCTGGGTCTCTGGTATGGCAGGCAAGAACTCTGCTACTGTGCCACCATCACCCACCCTCCTCATTCCTCTTTATGGCCAAATAGTATTCCTTTACATGGATATACCACATATTTAGCATCATCAATTGATGGACATTTCTACTTTTTGGCTACTATGAATAGTGCTCACAAGTCTTTGTGAGGACATACATTTTCATTTCTCTTAGGTATATACCTAGGAGTGAAACTGCTGGGTCATATGGTAACTCTATATTTAATCTTTTAAGGAACTGTCAGACTGTTTCCAAAGAGGCTGTACCATCATTCCTACCATCAGTGTACAAGTATTCAAATTTCTCCACATCCTCATCAACATTATTATTGCCATCCTAGTGGGTATGAGTGGTATCATTGTGGTTTTGATTTGTATTTCCCTGACAGCTAATGATGCTGAATATTTCTGGGGGTGCTTGTTAGTAATCTGTGAATCTTCTTCAGAAAAATGTCTACTCAAATCCTTTGCCAATTCTTTAACTGTTTTGCCTTTTTATTATTGATACATTTATTATTATAAAAGCACTTTACAGTATATACAAATCTCTTATCAGATATATGATTTGCAAACACTGTCTTCAATTTGTGGGGTTTTGTGAGTGACTTTTCTTCTATTTATTTAGTTTTCTTTTGATAGTTCGTTAATGTGTTGTACCATACTTCTTTCTAGGAGGATAATTTCATTTTATAGTTTGTCTATAATACAGACAAGATGGTTAATTATTTGGAAATGTTTTTATTAAATTCTCACTTCTCAATGAATACTAAAAAAAAGTCTGATTAGAGAGTTAAATACAAAAGATCAAATAATAATACTATAATAATATGCTAGTTATATGTTGAAACATTTATCAGTTCACAAAACTATGGAAGAACTAAAGCAAAATATAGATTTGAATTCATAACTACGTTATTATTTTAAAATTTTTTTCAGGTCAAACTATACACAGAAATAAAAAGGTAAAATACAAATTGGGAATTATATTTGTAAATGACTAAAGGTTAATAAACTTAATACTAAAAGCACTTTTAAAATTAAGGAGAGGAAGATGGCAGAAAAGGAAGTTCCATGAATCAGTCCCTCCACGAAAACAACTATTGAACTAACAGGAATTGTCTGAATCAACTACTTTGAAACTCTGGATGGAGTCTATAGTGGAATACTGTGCAGATTCCAGGGAAGAGCTGAGGGAAGAGGCTGCTAAACTGTGGTAACTGTAAGAAAATTAAGTTTAGTTTTCACACAAGATGGTGCAGTAAAGGGCTGTAGAATAACTCAAACTGGTTTTGCAGGCAGGGAAGGAGAGCACTGCTGACATAAGCCTAGAATTGGCACCAAACAGGTAGAAACAAGTTTAAATAAGTAACGGCCAGGGTCACTGAAATATAAAATGTCATCAAAAGTGGGAACTTCTGCTGGAAATTTGAATTAGTTAGACTATCCAGATAGGCTGTAACCTCTGGAGTATCCAATAAGCAGAGAAACAGAGGAGGGTTTGTGAGCTAGGCACAGGTATAATCATTTTGCATTCTATTGTTTCGTGCACCAGCCACCATTTTGTGTTGGCTGGGCACCCGTTCTTGCAAGATAATGAATAAATTCTTTTCTTCTCCACAATCAGGTGAGCATTTATTCACTTTCAAGTTCAGTGTTTTTTTCTAACAGTAAGTATCAGTGAATTTCACCTTCCATGCAGTGGCTGCCATCTTCTAACCTCCAAAACAATAGCAGGAAGGAGGGAAGTGCAGCCAGGGCCCCTGGTACACCTACTTGTGCCAGGGTGGGCCATATGGACCAAGTCCTCCAAAGAGTCTGCTCACCAATTGCAGCTTTTGACAAGCTACCTCAGATTGCTGTGGTGGCCATCTCTGAGGGGGAAAGCAGCAGAGGAGTCTTAAAGAGGTAGCCCTTCCCTCTTTCTCTTTCCATTACCGGTTTGTGAGCAAAAACAATTTGGAAACATCAAATTGATGGATCCAGCCCTCAACAATAACAAAATCTAACAATACCTGAGGAGTAGGAGAAATAGTCTCCAGAGTTATAACAATGTAATTCTCAGAATATCCACTTTGCAACAAAAAGTTACAGAACACACAAGGAATCACTTAAAATGATGTATTTTATAGTATGTAAATTACACATACAAGATTGGTGAAGATACACTGCCCAAGAAGGGTGAAATTCATGGAGATTCATCACAGCATTCTACTTTTGCATTTGTCCCATAATTTCTATAATAAGAAATTTAAAAATACACCTGTATACAAACACTAATACAGGGAAAGGCCTTAATTGAATTTTTCCCAAAAATATTTAGAAAATATTTTCATTGTGGGAATGACCTCTATTCTTGCAGGGGAAAGAGGCTAATGTGAAAAAGAAGGAAAAAAGAGATGCTTTGATTAAGGCAAGGTAGACATCTCACAAGTCACTTTTTTTTTTTTTACCTGTAATATCCCTAATCTAGTCCTATCTGGCACTAGACCATGTCCTCTGAGGGAGACACACTTCTAAGATGGTCCACGGTGATTCAGACTCCTGGGATTCACACCCTCGTGCAATCTCCCCCTGAGTGTGCGCTGGCTTAATGACGTGCTTCTAACCAACAGAATATGGCAAAGGTGATCAGATGCCACTTTCATGATTAGGTTATAAAACTATAACTTCTGTTTTGTTATCAGACTCCCTCTACCCTCTTTTCTAAGCTTACCATGTTGGAAAGGCCCATACATGATTCAAACCCAGGTAGTCAGATTCTAGAGTCTGGGCTCCTCACAACTATAACACCCTACAACCTCAAACAACATGAATATTAGGTAAAAGCATATTCTCAGTTCACCAGAGACTGATAGGTTCATTCACTCATTCAACAAATATTTAAGCATCCAATATGTCAGGTGTTATTCTAAATGGTAAAGATACAATGGTGAAGAAAATACAGGCACAGTACCTGCTTTTATGGCACTTACATTCCACTAAGAACACATACAAGTATAAAGCACAGCATTCTTTTTTTTCTTTTAGATTTGGAATTCAATTTATGGCCACATTGCTTTATGCCAGACTCATATGCAAAATTTCGCCAGGTATTGACACTAACTTTCTTCTAAAGTTCAAAAGATTCACTTTTATCTTACAAAGTATCTGATATAAAGTATATTTACTTGACATTTCAATTGCATTTTTAATATCAACTTAGAGATACTATAAAATTATTGCTATTTTGTAACGAGTAAATATATAAAGATGCATATATAAAAATGGCAGCCTATACATTTTTTCTTTTTTGATAATTTTTTTGTTAAGAGTTGTAGGTTTATGAAATATCAAACACAAAATATACAAAATACAGAGTTCCCAAATACCACCTAAGTATAGGTATTATTACAACCTAAGCGTAGTATTCTTAAAACAAAATATCTATATACTCTTATTTATATACTTATCCAAATATTTATCTAAATTATGTATCAAAAAAAGTCACAAGCTGCATAATGACCAGTTTTGCTTTTATTGGTTGGAGCAGTAGCTCCCAGACTTGTCTGCATATTGGAATTATCTAGAGATCTTTGAAAATTTTCAAAATTCATAGCTATACCATAGGCCAATTAAATCACAACCTGGCAGGGAAAAGAAGGGGGCAAAGACATCAGTATTTTTCGAAGCTCCAATAGGTAAATCCAAGGTGAAGCAAGTTTGAAATGAAAAAACCAAAAAAAAAAAGACAAACTATATACACTTGCCCTTTTCTAAATCAGAGCTTTGTAGTTTTGATATTTAAAAAAAAAAAGTTATGAATTCTGAGAATATTAGAAAGAGAGCCAAGAAATTATTTTCCTTCTTGCATTTATCCATGCTCCATTCCCCTCCAGAATCATGAACAACTAATAAATTATATTTACTTTTTCACCCTTTCTTGGTACATTCTATGGCACCAATAAGGAATTCTGACATATATATACTCAACATAACTGATAAAGTCATGACTCATCTGCTTTTCTATTAAGCAGATCTTAATTTAGTCAGTTTGGGTCCAACACACATGCTAAAATGCAGCTTGCTAATGTGAAATACCCTAAAGACATTGAGATCAAAATGCCTTCTTTTCTAAAAAATAAAGTAAGTCTATTTCTTATTCAATCTTTGAGTTGAAACCAAGTCTTTTAAAAATCAAACTTGCATTTGTATTCTATAGAATCAACAGACCTGTTTAAGAACTCTCTGACCACTCTCAGAAAAGATAATGAGGGGTTCGATAGGACCCCTCTCCATTCCTCCAGGACCTGGACGAAAGGAAAAAAAAAAAAAAAAAAGCAAAGAGGAAGAAGAGAAACATCAGAAGAAAAGACTATACATAAATCCAATAAACCTATTCAAGTTAAAATTTTAGTGACAAACTGAATTCCTTCTCTCTACCACTGTTTCCACTAATTTTATTCTGGAAAGAACTGTAACAAATATGAGATAACCCACAGTCTAGTCCAGTGGTTTTTGATGAGGAAAGCATACCAGAATAACCAAAGAAACCTTTTCAAACTACCTCAGTAGTGGTAACATTGAGTGTGGTTAATTTTATAATTCATTACCCTTATGACATGTATACTTTTCTTTGCATGTGCTATGCTTCAGTTAACAAATTTTAAAAACAGATGCATGTGTTCTGAGCAGAAACTCTGAAAGATACCATTAAATAATAGCAAAACCAGTCAGTCCCACAGAGTTACATGATTTGCCCCAGGTCACATATACCATTTCATGACATCCTTATAAAACTACTACATGCTTCCTGTTTCTAAGTCCAAGGCTCCTACAGGAAAATTTACGTAAATGTCCAGCCTAATCAGAGAAAATTAGTACCCTCAAAGGACCAATAAAATGCCTGTCAAGGAGACTGGCATTTCAAAGTGTGACAATGCTGGTTTCCTCTTGGTAAGGATAAGAGACGATTTATGGGATGAGAGAATATTAACATTAACATTTAAACTCCAATCTTGACAGCTTAGTCAAAGAAACATAAAACTAGTGAACTATGATAAGGTAAGACTCCTGAAAGCAGTGATCCTAACACAAATATAGTTAAGAATTCAACCAAGCATGTTATAAATCATTAGAACCAAGTCAGAAGCTCAATAAGATTTCTCCCATCTTGTTAATTGTAATTACCACAGTAAGTGGATAAAGTAAAATTTAGAGACAAATTACTCTATACATAATGTTCTAACTATGAACACCACCATGTTCTTTGAATCATAACATAGCTAAAGCCAAAAACAGCACAGGGTGGGAGCATCAGTCTTTCAATCCATGCTCTAGATATACAAATGATATTTAAGAAATTTACCAATTCCTACAATCCAGCAACTAACAAAAAATTCCCAAAAGTAACTTGATGAGTAATTGCAAAGTAAGAACAAGAAGGCCTCTGGATCACCTAATCTAATTCCCTCATGGAACAGATGGGAAAATTAAGGCCCAAGTGAACAATTTGTCCTTGACCTCTTAGTAGTAGGGAAGTCTTTAATTTAATATGTGATTCTTCTTTACAAATGAAAGACTTCAGTTTAAAAGCACTAGAAAAGTATGGTATACAATGATAATGAAGTTTGGGGTTGAAAGGGTGGTTCAGTGGTAGAATTCTCACCTGCCATGTGGGAGACCTGGGTTTGATTCCCAATCTGTGCACTTCCCAAAAAACAAACAAGCAATGATAATGAAGGGTGTTTTGCCATAAGACAGTCGGGATGGAAAATAATCTTAAAGAACAATGGTGTTTTTCCTCTGCTAAGTTTCCCTCTGACAGAATGACAGAGTTAAACCATGGGATCTAGATCAGAGAAGTCCTCAGGTCATCATCTTAAGGGCCTGCCAGGGTTTCTTTTCCACTGTCTTACTATATTCATAATGACAATGTTGTCAGGCCTTATTTATTTTACCTTTTTGCTTTATGCTCTATAGTTGTCACTTTCTAAATCAAACACTGAAGTCTCAAGATCAGCTTTCACTTTGGTTACCATTTCATCTATTAAATACCATTATCAATGATCCAGATGAATAAACCAACTGTGCATAGCAAACCTACAGAAAGAACAGTATTAGGTGGATGTACTAACATTCTCAAACACAGGAACAGCATTACAATGACTTGGAACAATTAGAAAAGCATTTCTTCAAATTTCAAAAACACAACATCCCCATTAGAATGGGTACTATTTTAAAAGAAACAGAAAATAACATGAGTTGGCAAGGACACAAAAATCTACAACTCTGCTGCACTGCTAGCAAGAATGGAAAAATCTGGCAGATCCTCAAAATGTTAACAAAAGTACCACATGATCCAACAATTTCATTCCTAGATACATACCCCAAAGAATTGGTTATACACCAATTTGTTCACAGTAGCATCATTCACAATAGTTAAAAAGGTGGAAATAATTCAAATATCCATCCACAGATGAATGGATAAAGACAAGGTGGTATATTTGTACAATAGCATACTATTCAGCCATAAAACAGAATGAACTTCTGAAACATAACACGGATTACCTTGAAAACACTATGCTGAATGAAATAAGCCAGACACAGAAGGAACAAATATTGTATGATTCCCCTTACACGAAATACCTAGAATAAGCAAATTCATAGAAGCAGAAAGAAGATTAGAGGTTAACAGGGGCTGAGGGGTGTGGGAGCATAGTGATTTATTGTTTAATGAGTAAAGCTTTTCTGTTTTGAGTGATGACGTTTGCATAATGGGAGAGTAGTGATCAAAGCACAACAGCATAAAAGTAATTAAGCCACTGAACTATACACTTAAAAATGGTTAAAATGGCAAAACTTATATATGTTATCACAATTTTAAAAGGTCACTTAAAAACTATAAAATTTAGAGGAAGACTATGGGAAGACAGCAGAGTAGGAAGCTCCAGGAATCAGTCCATCCACCAAAACAAATGAGAGGAGCTCAGCCGAAGTAAGAGCAGCTGTCTAAATCAACAACTTTGAACGCTGAAGTCTAGTGGAACATTGTGCAGCATCCAGGTAAGAACTTGGGGAAGAGGCTGGTTTAATACATTACTGTTGGTGAATTTCACCCTTTGGGCAGTATCTACCACCCTCTACCCCACAGTTGCGTGGCCAGAAGCAGTGGGGACTACAGCCCAGCAGCTGGTAAAGCTTGCTGATGCCAAGATTGGCTATGAGGACCTAGTCCATCAAATTTCAGTGAGGAAGGGATGTGCTCTAATCACTGATCACAGCTTTTGATCAGCTAAATCAGATTCCTGAGCAGCCAGCTCTGATGGCAGCCATTTGTTCCAAACCCCTCAAGGAAAAGCAACAGAGAGGGAGTAGCAAAAATAATTTGGAAAAGTCACTGATAGAGGACTCCAGCCCTCAAGAACAACAACAACAAACATCTAGCAATCTCAAGAAGTAGGATTAGATCTCCAGAGCATAACAATATAATACTCAGAATGCTCAGTTCACAACAAAAAATTACAACATGCACAAAGAAATAGGAAAATATGGCCTATTCACAGGAAAAAAAACTGAGGAAGTCCATACATAGGAACTGTTATTAGTCAAAGACTTTAAATCAACTTTTAAATATGTTTAATGAGCTAAAGAAATATACATAAAAAGAACTAAAGGAAATTCGGAAAAAGTTCTCAGTACAAAGTAGAGAGATAGAAATTATAAAAAGGAATCAAATGGCAATTATGGAGCTACAAGATAGAGTAATTGAGATGAAAAACTCAAACAGATTCAAAAGCAGACCTGAACAGGCAGAAAAAAAATCAGTAAACTTGAAGACAAAGCAACTGAAACTACTGAATGTGAGTAACAGAGAGGAAAAATAATGAAGAAAAATGAAGAGCCTAAGGGACCTGTGGGACACCATCAGTCATACCAACATATGCATCACCGGAGTCTCCAAAGGACAAGAGAGAGAGAGAAAGTGACAGGGAAAAAGTATTTGAAGAAATAATGAAACTGTCCCCAATCTGCTGAAAGACAGCAATATACAAATCTAGGAAGCTCAGTGAACTCCAAGCAGGATAGACTCTATCTCCAGCAAGACACATTATAGTGAAATTGACAAAACTCAAAGAAGAAAGGATTTTGAAAGCAGAAAGAGAAATGTGATTTGTTACATACAAGGGATTCCTCAGATAAGATTAACAGTGGATTTCTCATCAAAGACCATGGAAGCCAGTAGACAGTGGGGTGGCATATTTAAAGTAAAAAAAAAAAAAATCCAATATTGACTGGTTCATGCCAATATAAACTGGTAGTAACTCAAAGGATAATTTGATGATATGGCTAAAACTGATATCCTTAACCTACAACTTCCAAATGGGTCCCTGTACCAGATAAATCCTGAAACACAGAGGGGCCAGCCCTTCCAGAACACCAACTAGTTCCATCCCCCATCCCATATTAACGACAGCCCCTACCAACATGAAAAAAATTAGAATGGCCATAGGCCAAATACCCCTAAAGAGTGGGAGAAAGATTAAAGGTGATGGTGGAGTTATAGAGAGAAGGTCGGGTTTAACGTATGAGTATGAGTGCTAAATCATTATACTGATATTTCTTTTAGCCTACAGTTCCCTTAGAGCAACTAGAAATAAAAAGCTAAAATAGTGGAATTGTAACTCATACTGAATTCTGAACTCAGTTCTACAAATAACTGTTGTGATGTACTTTGAAATTTATTGCTTTTATGTATGTATGTTATGTAAAGAGGAAGATTATAACAGAGAAGATAGGATTTAACAAATGAGTAAGACTGCTGAATCATTATATTGATATTTCTGTTGGTCTCCAATGTCTTAGAGCAGCTAGAAGAAATAAACGAAAATTCATGGAACTGTTACCATATCAAACTTTAAAATCTGTTTTACAACTACTTGTAAAAATGCAATTGGAAATTTATTGCTTTTTTGTATATATATTTCACAATGAAAAAAACATTAAAAACAAATGATATCCTTAGACCTAACTAAACTACTTTTTGGAGGGGGGAGTGGTTTATAAAAAGATGTGGCAGCAATGTAATATAGAATTGCAAAGCAGAAATAAAAACCAACGGCCAATCACCCAACTGCCAAATGATCTGAGAGTCTTTAAACTTTGTTTCTTGTGTGTCCATTAAAATGATAAACATAGGTACATGGAAAAGTACATCAATATATGCTCAAGTGGAAAAAGACCATAAAAACTATTTAGGACTTCTGGGGTCAACATGGCGGCTTAGCAATGTGCACGTTTTAGTTCATCCTCCAGAACAACTACTAAATAACCAGAAACAGTAAAGAACAGCTCCTGGGGACACGTCAGTGACCGGACACACAGTGTACCCCAGTCTGGACTAGCTGGACTGGCTGCGAGCCTCCCCAGAACTGTGAGTTCCCCAAGCCACAGCTGCACCAGCGCCCCTCCCCCACAGGCTGCTTCCCAGAGGGGAAAGGAAAGAAACTTTACCAGCAGCAGGGGCTGTGTGCAACTAAGCTTCAAGTGTGGAATTAATTCACAAATTCCAACTACTAAACATATGCCCCCAGCTCAGGTGAACCTGGACAAAGTGGAAGTTGCTGATTTTTGCCCCAGCACAAAGGGGACAGGGCTGATGGAAAAAGGAAAAAAAAGAAACAGAGGTTTTTGTGGCTGTATCTTGACAAACGTTTGACTGCCTTTGGATACAGCGGCAGGACTTCTCAGGCTGCAACTGCCCCAGATAAACACAGAAACAAGCTTGTCTGAGAGCTTGTCTAGAGCCTGTGCCTTCCCCAGGGGAGGAGTAAGGCCCAACTCAGGTGGAATCCCTCCCTCAAGGAATACAGACCCCAGGGCTTGGAAATCGGAAGCCATTAAAGCCAGCCTACAAACTCTCCTCTGTCTCCACCACACCCCCAGCAGGGAGAGTCTGCCAAAGTATAAGGTACCGCATCGTCTTATGCTGGTGGGTCCTGCAGGCAGACAAGCACCACATATTGGGCAGGATAAGAAAAACTGAGCCCAGAGACTTCACAGGAAAGGCTTTCAATCTGCTGGGTCTCACCCTCAGGGAAAACTGACACAGGTGACTCTTTCCTCCTGAGAGGAGGCCAGTTTGGTCTGGGAAAATCTGGCTGGGGTCTATAATACCTAAGTAGAGCCTTCTAAGGGTGGGGGGGAAAGGCACCATACAAGCAGGGCAAGAAACAAGAAAACAAGAACTGAAAAATTCTCCTCTGTTAAACAAAACCTAAGCTGGAGACCAGATAAAGCTGAACTGAATGTCAAAGAACAGACAGACAATAAATTCATCCAGCAAGAAAACCCTAGGTAAAAGAAGTGACAGCAATCTCCAGAATAAACTAATTAAGGTAATTAAATGCCTAGATGCCAGCAAAAAATAACAAATCACATTAGGAAAATTGAAGATATGGCCCAGTCAAAGGAACAAACCAACAACTCAAATGAGATACAGGAGCTGAAACAATTAATTCAGAATGTATGAAGAGACATGGAAAACCTCATTAAAAATCAAATCAATGAATTGAGGGAGGATATAAAGAAGGCAAGGAATGAACAAAAAGAAGAAATCAAAAGTCTGAAACATCAAACCGCAGAACTTATGGGAATGAAAGGCACAAGAGAAGAGATAAAAAAAAACAATGGAAACCTACAACGTTAGATTTCAAGAGGCAGAAGCTAGGATTAGTGAACTGGAGGATGGAACATATGAAATCTGACAAGCAAAAGAAAATATAGGGAAAAGAATGGAAAAAAATGAGCAGGGACTCAGGGAACTGAATGACAATATGAAGTGCAAGAATATACGTGTTGTGGGTGTCCCAGAAGGAGAAGAGAAGGGAAAAGGAGGAGAAAAACTAATGGAGGAAATTATCACTGAAAATTTCCCAACTCTTATGAAACACTTAAAATTACAGATCCAAGAAGTGCAGCGTACCCCAAAGAGAACAGATCCAAATAGACGTACTCCAAGACACTAACTAATCAGAATGTCAGAGGTCAAAGAGAAAGAGAGAATTTTGAAAGCAGCAAGAGAAAAGCAATCCATCACGTACAAGGGAAGCCCAATAAGACCATGCGTAGATTTCTCAGCAGAAACCATGGAGGCGAGAAGACAGTGGGATGATATATTTAAATTACTAAAAGAGAAAAATTGCCAACCAAGAATTATATATCCAGCAAAATTGTCCTTCAAAAATGAGGGGGAAACTGAAACATTTTCAGAAAAAAAATCACTGAGAGAATTTGTGACCAAGAGACCAGCTCTGCAAGAAATATTAAAGGGAGCACTAGAGGCAGATATGAAAAGATAGGAGAGAGACATGTGGAGAAGAGTGTAGAAAGGAAGACTATCAGTAAAGGTAAAAAGAAGAAAAATTAGATATGACATATAAAATCCAAAAGGCAAAATGGTAGAAGAAAGTACTACCCATACAGTAATAACACTAAATGTTAATGGATTAAACTCCCCAATCAAAAGACAAAGACTGGCAGAATGGATTAAAAACAGAATCCATCTATATGCTGTCTACAGGAAACGCATCTTAGACCCAAAGATAAACATAGGTTGAAAGTGAAAGTTTGGGAAAGATATTTCATGCAAATAACAATCAGAAAAGAGCAGGAGTAGCTATACTAATATCCAACAAATTAGACTTCAAATGTAAAACAGTTAAAAGAGACAAAGAAGGACACTATGCATTAATAAAAGGAACAATACAACAAGAAGACATAACAATCATAAATATTTATGCACTGAACCAGAATGCTCCAAAATACATGTGGCAAACACTGAAAAGAGAAATAGATACTTCAACCATAATAGTTGGAGACTTCAATTCCCCACTCTCATCAATGGACAGAACATCTAGACAGAGGATCAATAAAGAAAGAGAGAATTTGAATAATACATTAAATGAGCTAGACTTAACAGACATTTATAGAACATTACACCCCACAACAGTAGGATACACCTTTTTCTCAAGTGTTCATGGATCATTCTCAAGGACAAACCATATGCTGGGTTACAAAGCAAGTCTCAATAAATTTAAAAAGATTGAAATCATACAAAACACTTTCTCAAATGATAAAGGAATGAAGTTGGAAATCAATAATAGGCAGAGGGCCAGAAAATTCACAAACACGTGGAGACCAAAGCCAGACAAAGATGTTACAAAAAAAAGAAAACTACAGACCAATCTCTCTAATGAGTATAGATGTAAAATTCCTCAACAAAATTCTAGCAAATCGAATCCAGCAACACATTAAAAGAATTATACATCATGACCAAGTAGGATTCATTCCAGGTATGCAAGGATGGTTCAACATAAGAAAATCAATTAATGTAATACACCGTATCAACAAATCGAAGCAGAAAAACCACACAATCATCTCGATTGATGCAGAAAAGGCATTTGACAAAATTCAACATCCTTTCCTGTTGAAAACACTTCAAAGGATAGGAATACAAGGGAACTTCCTCAAAATGATAAAGGGAATTTATGAAAAACCCACAGCTAATATCATCCTCAATGGGGAAAAACTGAAAACTTTCCCCCAAGATCAGGAACAAGACAAGGAGTGTTGGAAGTTCTAGCCAGAGCAATTAGACAAGAAAAAGAAATGCAAGGCATCAAGATTGGAAAGGAAGAAGTAAAACTCCCACTGTTTGCAGATGATATGATACTATATGCCAAAACCCAAAAAAATCCACAGCAAAACTACTAGAGTTAATAAATGAGTACAGGAAAGTGGCAGGTTACAAGATCAACACTCAAAACTCTGTAGTGTTTCTATATACTAGTAATGAGCAATCTGAGGGGGAATCAAGAAACGAATTTCATTTACAGTTGCAACCAAAAGAATAAAATATTTAGGAATAAACTTAACTAAAGAGACAAAAGAACTATACAAAGAATACTACAAGAAATTTGTTAAAAGAAATCACAGAAGACCTAAATAGATGGAAGGGCATACCGTGTTCATGGACTGGAAGACTAAATATAGTTAAGATGTCAATTCCACCTGTTGACTTACAGATTCAATGCAATACCAATTGAAATCCCAACAACTTACCTTTCAGAAATAGAAAAAACAATAACCAAATTTATCTGGAAGGCAGGGCGCCCTGAATTGCTAAAAGTATCCTGAGGGAAAAAAATGAAGTTGGAGGTCTCACGCTACCTGACTTTAAGGCATATTACGAAGCTACAGTGGTCAAAACAACATGGTACTTATTGAATTACGATGAAAAGAAATGACTGTCCCCACAAGATTGAATCAGGATTAAAATATGGCTTTTCTGGGGTACATAATACTTTCAAACCAGCACAGAATTGTTTTATTGATTTCCTTTACAGATGTTCATTACTGGTGTATAGGAACCCCCCTAACTTCTGCATGTTTACCTTGTAACCTGTAACACTGTTGAATTAGTTAATTAATTAATTAATTATAGAAAAAAAAACAGCATGGTACTGACATAAAGAGATATACTGACCAATGGTATCTAATAGAGTGTTCAGATACAGACCCTCTCATCTATAGACATTTGATCTTTGATAAGGCAGTCAAGCCAACTCACCTGGGACAGAACAGTCTCTTCAATAAATGGTGCCTAGAGAACTGGATATCCATATGCAAAAGAATGAAAGAGGACCCATATCTCATACCCTATACAAAAGTTAACTCAAAATGGATCAAAGATCTAAACATTAGGTCTAACACCATAAAACAGAGGAAAATGTAGGGAAATATTTTATAAATCTTATAATCGGAGGCGGTTTTATAGACCTTACACCTAAAGTAAGAGCACTGAAAGAAGAAAGAAATAATTGGGAACTCCTCAAAATTAAACACTTTTGCGCATCAAAGAACTTCATCAAGAAAGTAAAAAGACAGCCTACACAATGGGAGACAATATTTGGAAATGACATATCAGATAAAGGTCTCATATCCAGAATTTATAAAGAGATTGTTCAACCCAACAACAAAAAGACAGCCAATCCAATTACAAAATGGGAAAAAGACTTGAACAGACACTTCTCAGAAGAGGAACTACAAATGGCCAAAAGGCACATGAAGAGATGCTCAACTTCCCTGGCCATTAGAGAAATGCAAATCAAAACCACAATGAGATATCATCTCACACCCACCAGGATGGCCATTATCAACAAAACAGAAAATACAAGTGCTGGAGAGGATGTGGAGAAAGAGGCACACTTATTCACTGTTGGTGGGAATGCCAAATGGTGTAACCGCTGTGGAAGGCAGTTTGGCGGTTCCTCAAAAAGCTGAATATAGAATTGCCATATGACCCAGCAATACCATTGCTAGGTATCTACTCAAAGGACATAAGGGGAAAGACATAAATGGACATTTGCACACCAATGTTTACAGCAGCATTATTTACAATTGCAAAGAGATGGAAACAGCCAAAATGTCCATGAACAGACGAGTGGCTAAACAAACTGTGGTATATACATACGATGGAATATTATGCAGCTGTAAGACAGAATAAAGTTATGAAGTAGGTAACAACATGGATGGACCTTGAGGGCATTATGCTGAGTGAGATTATCCAGAAACAAAAGGACAAATAATAGTGTATGGTCTCACTGATATGAACTGACATTAGTGAATAAACTTGGAATATTTCATTGGTAACAGAGACCATTAAGAGATAGAAATAGGGTAAGATATTGAGTAACTGGAGCTGAAGGGATACAGATTGTACAACAGGACTGAATATAAAAACTCAGAAATGGACAGCACAACACTACCTAACTGTAATACAATTATTACACTGAATGTAATAATTCAGTTAAAACACTGAATGAAGCTAAATGTAAAAATAATAGAGGGAGGAGGGCTGAGAGCATAAATGAAATCAGAAAGAAAGATAGACGATAAAGATTGAGATGGTATAATCTAGGAGTGCCTAGAGTGTATAATAATAGAGACTAAATGTACAAATTTAAAAAATGTTTTTGCATGAGGAAGAACAAAGGAATGTCATTACTGCAGGGTGCTGAAAATAGATGGTAATTATATTTTAAAATTTCAACTTATGTGTGAGACTAAAGCAAAAAAATGTTTATTTGGTACAAAATTTATATTTTAACTGGTGCATTTCCTAATATAACTTATGTAGATAGTTTGATTGAACACCATAAGTACTTGGAACATAGGGTAGGACATGAGATTTTGTTGGTTTGTCCAGAGTGCTGCCCTGATGAATCCCAGAGTGATTCGATCAGTGAGTGGAAAAGTATTTGCAAGCCCCCTTCAGGGAATTGTGAGAGCAGGGAGAAATTCAACTTCCCCAAGTCGAATTTTTGATATTCTCACAAGCAGTGTGGACAACCAAAGCTACAGGCTGAGCCCCCAGTCTTGGGGTTTGTTCATATGAAACTTAACCCCACAAAGGATAGGTCAAGCCTCCTTAAAATTTAGGCCTAAGAGTCACCCCCAAGAGAGCCTCTTTTGTTGCTCAGATGTGGCCTCTCCCTCCAGCCAACATGATGAGCAGTCTCACCACCCTCCCCCTCTCTGCATGGGACATGACTCCCAGGGATGTGGACCTTCCTGGCAACGTGGGACAGAAATCCTGGAATGAGCTGAGACTCAGCATCAAGGGACTGAGAGAACCTTCTCGACCAAAAGGGGGAAGAGTTAAATGAGACTAAGTGTCAATGGCTGAGAGATTCCAAACAGAGTCTAGAGGTTATCCTGGAGGTTATTCTTATGCATTAAGTAGATATCACCTTGTTATTCATGATGTAATGGAGAGGCTGGAGGGAACTGCTTGAAAATGTAGAGCTGTGTTCCAGTTGCCATGTTTCTTGATGATGATTGAATAATGATATGGCTTTCACAATGTGACTGTGTGATTGTGAAAGCGTTGTTTCTGATGCTCCTTTTATCTATCTTGTCAGCAGATGAGTAGAACATATGGAATAAAAATAAATAATAGGGGGAACAAATGTTAAAATAGATTTAGTTTGAAATGCTAGTGATCAATGAAAGGGACGGATAAGGGGTATGGTATGTATAAATTTTTTTTCTGTTTTCATTT
The DNA here is from genome assembly GCA_004026745.1 of Myrmecophaga tridactyla. Classification (NCBI taxonomy): domain Eukaryota; kingdom Metazoa; phylum Chordata; class Mammalia; order Pilosa; family Myrmecophagidae; genus Myrmecophaga; species Myrmecophaga tridactyla. The sequence continues at coordinate 431 of PVIY010031591.1, read as the reverse complement.
TATTTCTTTTTCTGAATAGATGCAAATATTCGAAGAAATGATTATGATGATGAATATGACACTATGTGATAATATTGTGAATTACTGATTATATATGTAGAATGGAATCATCAAAATAGGAATGCTTGCATTTGCTTTGTGTTTTTTGGTATTTAAAAAAATAAAATAAAATAAATTTTAAAATGTCCCCTGGGAAGCCTCAGAACCACTGCTAAATGTTAAAAGAGAGTTATCAACCAAATGCCACATGTGGTCCTTAAAAAAAAAAACTATTTATATGAACTGTTTATATCATATAAAGACTGTATATGATAGTGAATAACAAGTCTTCTGCTTATTTTTCTGTAATATTTAAATACACAATTTTAAAAACTTAATGGGGACACATGCTCTTAAAGAAAATACTAACAATGCAAATACGGAATCAGGAA